>JAKJMR010000438.1:48228-68116 GCA_024449315.1 Daboia siamensis | reverse complement strand
CTTCCTTCCTTCCTTCCTTCCTTCCTTCCTTCCTTCCTTCCTTCCTTCTTTCCTTCCTTCCTTTCTCTGCAGTATACAATCCAAAAAGTTTTGTTGGGGTTATTTCTTGGGGTTTTTTTGTCAGGTCTATCCTGCCATCTTTGCCAAGCTCCAATGATATTTATGAACATGTGTCCAATAGTTTTACCCTCATTAGGCAGTCTAAAAAACCCTTCAACCCACCACCCGAGCTTCTAAATTCAAGAAGGCTTGAAGGATATTTCTGTGCTATTGTTATGTACATAGGGGATGTTACACAGATATAAGCCACTGACACCACCAGGTGGCAGGGTGCCCTGTCTGGATTGGCAGGGTAGTCTTTGGAGGAAAATCCAGATAATGGGATTGGTTGGCTAGGTATATAAGTGGGGCAGTTGCCCCTTTGTTTGCCCAGTCTGTGCTACATCAATAAAGAGTTGGAATGCTGAATACTGGTGTCCTGAGTCGTCCATCTTGGCGGTCCGGAGCCCACTATTTAACACTGGCGATGAAGGTGGGATGCTGTTTCAAACAGAGCTGAAGTCACAAGGAAGGAGGAAAGGCAAATCTTTCCCAAGGGAACCTTCCTAACACTGAAGACACTCAGAAGCAGGAAAGGTAAATTTTCTGAAACCTTTCTTAATGAAGCAGCATTCAAGGACCGGTGCAACATGGCTAAGTTCAGAGCGACAAGCGAATTCCATTTCAACATCAACGAACCAGAGCAATGGGAAGCACATCTGCGACAGATCGAAGGGTTCCTGATGATCAATAGGATCACAGAAGATAAAATGAAAGCAGCAGTGCTTTTGTGCCTAAGCGGTCAGGACGTGTATGATATGGCTGTTGGTCTGTGCTCACCTACGCCCGTCGCAAATGTCTCTTATGCTGATATCAAAGTGAAGTTGGTTGAACATTTCATGCCGGCGAGAGCC
This sequence comes from Daboia siamensis, assembly GCA_024449315.1. Classification (NCBI taxonomy): domain Eukaryota; kingdom Metazoa; phylum Chordata; class Lepidosauria; order Squamata; family Viperidae; genus Daboia; species Daboia siamensis. The sequence continues at coordinate 67,163 of JAKJMR010000438.1, read as the reverse complement.
ACAATGTGTTGGTGGTACCAATTCATTCAGCACAGCCAGCTACTGGGTGAGCCAACTTCACAGTTCATCGCGGCGCTGAGACAAGCTGCCCGCCTGTGCAAATTCCCTGATCTCAAAGACAGAATCAGAGACCTGGTAGTGTTCAGACTGAGAGACCAGCAGTGCAGACAAAAGATCCTTGCTAAGCCGCCGATGAATCTGCGAGAGGTCTTAGATGAAGCGATGGCTTACGAAGCAGCAAACAACTCTGGCAAGCCCACACACCGCCCTAGTAGCAGCTCTGGAGCGACCATTCATCATGAATGTGCTTTCAGCGGCAGAAGCGGTGACACGGATGGAGAGGCAGAGATAGATGCAGTACAGTAAAGACCCGGGAAGCATCCATCGCAGCGGGACAATGACGGAGGCCACTGGAGGTACACATCAGCCAGCAAAAGCACAGCGTGCAGTTGCAGCTGCAAGGAACAGAGGGGAGACAACTCATCCAACCTGAAATGTGCCAGCTGTGGGGGAAATCATCCACAGGTTCCTGCAGGTTCCGATCCGCGAAGTGTTGTTCCTGCGGCAAGACGGGGCACATCGCAGCCATCTGCTGGAATCAAAGCCGGGACAGCCTGAACAAATTACAAGCTATGGCATTGGCACTCGAAGGTACTGTTCTTCCTTGGCACAAACCCCGGCAAAAACCCTCCCACCCTGGAAAGAGCAGGCGGACCATGTCTCACACGAAGTTCCATCAGCTGTTCAAACCAAAAATAACAATACAGGTCCATCTGCAAGGGGTACCTTGCATGATGGAGCTGGACTCAGGTTCCACAGTCTCAATAATTTCCTATGAGACATTTAAAGGAATTTGTAATCGGAGCAGGCAGAGGGTCCCTTTAAAGCCCACCAAATTATAGTTGACAGATTTACAGCACACTCCCATTAAAATCAGGGGAAAGGCCACCATGCTTGTGGGGTTTAAGGAGTTCCAGGGTCCTTTGGACATCTTGGTGACTGATGGGCGGAGAACTAGTCTAGTGGGGCTGGATAGGTTTGATGTCCCGGGCATTTGGTTGGGGGGAGTGAATAGCATCCAGCCCAAACATCTTGAATCCATCTGCAATGAATTTGCAGACATCTTTAATGATAGGCTGGGAAAGTACACGCCCCCCCCCCCCATATCAAATTTAAACTGAACCCGACTGTTCCACCAGTACGCATCAAGCCCTGGAGAGTTCCATTCGCTCTCAAGCATAAGATTGAGAGCGAACTGGACAAGCTGGTGGAACAAGGGGTGTTAGAGCCTCTAGACGGGGGACACTGGGAAACCCCTATTGTGACACCATTAAAGGCAAATGGGGAAATTAGAATATGTGCTGATTACAAGGCCACGGTTAACTGAGCTTTAAATCCGCATGCTTACCCGGTCCCGACGGTCCAGCAGGTACTCTCCGCTGTCCAAGGTGGTGCTTTCTTTGCAAAACTTGATAGGCGTAGGCGTATCAGCAGCTCACAGTTACTAAAGAAACAGCTGATGCTCAGATAATAGTGACACATAGAGGAGCTTTCCGAGTTAACCAGTTACAGTTTGGTATTTCAGTAGCTCCTGGAATTTTCCAAGAAGTCATGGAAAGGACTCTGAAAGGCATTCCTGGTGTTTGTCCTTATTTTGATGATGTCCTCATTGCTGGGGAATCTGAAGAGATATTGGCTGACAGGCTGAAAGCTGTTTTAAGCAGATTTCGCTCTGCTGGGCTTAAACTCAAAAAAAGTAAGTGCAGTATTGGTGTGGCATCCACTGAGTTCTTAGGGTTCAGGATGGATGCCAAAGGAATTCACCCCACTGACTCTAAGGTAAAAGCAATTAAGTTTGCTCCAACCCCAACAAATAAGGCTGAATTGCAAGCTTTTCTGGGGTTACTTAACTTCTATCACATGTTTTTACCTCACAAAGCAGCAATTGCAGAACCTTTACACAGACAACTGGATAAGAAAACCCCATGGATTTGGACCAAGGTCCACAATCAGAGTTTCAGAAATCTCAAACAACTATTATCTAGTGAGTCAACCATCACACATTTTATAGAAAATAAGCCCATCTGTATCACATGTGATGCATCCCCTGATGGGGTGGGTGCTGTATTAAGTGACATGGAGGACATTGGGAAGCAAAGACCTATTGCATACTACTCCCGGACACTGTCAAAGGCAGAAAGGAATTTTGCACAAATTGACAAAGAAGCCCTGGCAATTGTGTCAGGAGTCAAAAAATTCCATGATTACTTGTATGGCAGGAAGTTCACCATTTTTACTGATCACAAACCATTGTTGGGGTTGTTCACAACTGATAAACAAACACCACAAATTCTATCCCCAAGAATACTTAGGTGGTCCATTTTTCTATCCGCCTATGCTTGCAAACTGGTCCATAAACTGGGGAGGGACATGGGCCATGCAGATGCATTATGCAGATTGCCATTAATGAGCACTGATCCTGACCCAGCACCGGCGGAGCAGATCCTACTCATCCAAGATCTTCCAGACTGCCCCCTCCAGGTGAAAGATATTGCTGCTGGCACCACAGCGGACAAGGTACTGAGCAGGGTCATCACATGGGTAGCATCTGGGTGGCAGGAAAAGAGCCTGGGACGAGAATTCCAGGCATATTTCATGAGGAGGCATGAGTTGTCTTCTCATAAAGGATGCCTGTTGTGGGGTAGTAGGGTTATTATTCCAGAGAAATTGAGGGAAAGGGTATGCAGTCACTACACGAGGGTCATCCAGGCATTGTCAGGATGAAGGCATTAGCTAGGAGCTACTTATGGTGGTCTGGTCTCGACAAAGCCATAGAGGAGCAGGTAGCGGGGTGCTACACGTGTCAGAGATCAAGGCCAGAACAGCCACAGACTCCCATTCACAAATGGGAAGCAACACTCCCCCCCCCCCATGGTCTAGGTTGCATATTGACTATGCTGGCCCTTTTCAGGGACAATTGTTCCTGGTGGTAGTTGACAGTCACTCTAAATGGCTAGAAGAAGTTCCAGTCTCTAGCATGACCACTGCAAAGACAGTTCAAGTGCTCCGGGGACTATTTGCCACTCATGGGTTGCCTGATGTGTTGGTCTCCAATAATGGCCCACAATTCACATCTGCTGATTTCCAGGCATTCACCAGGGCCAACTCGATTAGGCATGTCACATCAGCGCCTTTCCACCCATTGTCTAACGGTATGGCAGAATGAATGGTGAGGACAACCAAGGACGCATTGAGGTGCATCCTCAGTGGAGACTGGCATCAAAGGTTGGCTCAGTTTCTGTTGGCACAACATACCACACCATGCACAGCGACAGGCAAGAGTTCTGCTGAGTTACGTTGGGGTTGCCAACTCATTATTAAGTTGGACAGACTTCACCCTGACAGAGTGGCAGCACAAAAGGATCAACCCCAAATCGACACCACCAGAGAACTTCACATAGGTGAAAAGGTTTGGGCCCAGAACTATGGCCATGGGCATACCTGGATTCAGGGGGTGGTAGTCGACAAAATGGGGCCTGTATCATACATTGTAGAGGTGGAAGAGGGTCGCAAGGTGAGAAGACACATTGACCAGTTGAGGAAGAGACACCCCGAAAAATCACAAACTGTGATTCCAGAGCAACATCTGGCTAGGAAGCACAATGACATAGGGGTGGATAGGGCTCATAATCAGGACCCCGTTGGTGACCCAATTGATGACTCCATTGCAGACCCGGTTGACCAGAACATGGGGCAAACAGTGAAAAGGTCAGCTAGAATCCATAGGCCACCGACGTACCTCAAGGACTATGTAAGGTCTTGAGGCTAGGGTTATTATGTGTTAAGCAAGTTCCACACTGCAGGTGTTGGGTTTTTTTTTTTCATTAGTATGTTTATTGTTTTCCATTGTTGTTTTTTGTATGGGGGAAGGGGTGTTATGTACATAGGGGATGTTACACAGATATAAGCCACTGACACCACCAGGTGGTAGGGTGCCCTGTCCGGATTGGCAGGGTAGTCTTTGGCAGGAAATCCAGATAATGGGATTGGTTGGCTAGGTATATAAGTGAGGCAGTTGCCCCTTTGTTTGCCCAGTCTGTGCTACATCAATAAAGAGTTGGAATGCTGAATCCTGGTGTCCTGAGTCATCCATCTTGGCCATGCGGTCCGGAGCCCACTATTTAACAGCCATGAAGACCATACAATTTTCCTTAGTGAGATAAACTGTGGTCACAGTTCTCAATGAATTGCTTTGCATATGCTAAAAACGTGGGCCAGCAGTTCCATTAACTGGAAGATGCTTTGTTTTCAGCTTCCAAAAAACTGAATTCCAAAAACTGAATTCAGTGAAGGAGTTCAGGAATAAAGCAAAACACTATAGTTGCATCACTCTGTTTAAAAATAAGGAGGGAAATATGTTGCATCACATGACATTTTCAGAGGAGTATATTATTTGAGTCTTTGTTGAAGTAAAGGGCAGCTGAAACACATATAGTTTATTGCTGTTTATAAAGTTAGAAGTATTAATATTTCTTCTTGTTAAAACTGAACACTATTTACACTACAGAATATTTAAGCCCTTTCCATGAGTAGCCGCATTTGATTATCCTCCAGATGTACAATGGAAAATTAAAAGTTGTTCTAGAAAAGATGATGAGGATAGGATGCCATAGCTGAACAAAACAGATCTTCCATTGTATTAGAAAACATATTTCTGTGTATGGAAAGAGAGAGCTGGAATCTACCAAGATATGTGCAAATTTCTGGAATTTTGAAGTAACGGGAAAAAAATAATGGTCAAGAAAGATAAAGGCACAATATATTTTTATTACCTTGTACAAATATGTGTTTGTTTATTAAATATATAGGTCACCTGTCTCACTATCCAAATACCCCTGCATGTTTTGCAATAGCAAATATAAAGTTAATTGGTTAATTTATAGAATATAAACAACATGGAAGATATTATATTTATCTTTGTTTGCTTATATGTTCCATATGGTATAAAAAATTGAGTAGTCTATTCAGATCATTGTACATTTTCTAATTAAGCCATTTTATAGTTTATAATAAATGTTGAATTCTAAGAATTATAGCATATGTCTATATCTTCTTAAGAAAACAAGTAATTTAAGAACAGGAAAAAAAATCAGTGTTGCAACAAAACAAAGAAATGCATGCATCTAGTCCTTTAGACCAGGGCTTTTCAACAATGGTATGTGTGTACCACCAGTGGTACTTTGGAACCTGGCAGGTTGTATGTGACCGTCTTAGGGAAGTGGTAGTAGGGGGGAAGAGGAATGAGCTGAAGCAGTGACCTGAGGGAGAGACAGCTGGAGTTGCAGGGCTGTCGGGGCTCGGCAGAAGCCCCAGGATCAGCGCCGGGCTCCAGCTGGTTGGTGCTTTCGGAAGCTGGAGGTGCCCTGAAGAGAAAAGGAGGAGGAGGGGGGAAAGAGGAGAGGATATAAAAGGAGGTTTTGGTGGGAAAGGGCCAGCAAGGGGCTGCCCTCAATTCCCAGCCCTGGGCACATGAAGAGGAGGTGGTGAGCATCCGGCATCCCTGCTGACCAACCCTGCTGACCACTGAGAAAGAAAAAAGGCAAGAGAAGCACTTCCCTTTCCTTCCAGTGCTTGTGTGCTCATCGCCTTCTCTGTTCACCCGCAGGGGGCAGAGCACAGACAGCGGGGGGCTTTCCTCACTGGCTCCAGGGCTGCCTCGTGGATCTAAGGCTGAGTGTGTTCTGACTTTGATGGCCCCCACTAGTAGATCAGTGCCACGCCTGCTTGCTGACCTAGCCTCGCAGCCACCAGGCTTCTCTTTCACCGGGACCACCCCTGCTTGTGTAGGATAGCTATGGCCAGTGGCAGCATGACCACCTGCAGTGCTGGCAATCTCTCCCCTTCCCATTATCCCTTGGGAGGAAAGAAGGAAGGAAGGAAGGAAGGAAGGAAGGAAGGAAGGAAGGAAGGAAGGAAGGAAGGAAGGAAGGAAGGAAGGAAGGAAGGAAGGAAGGAAGGAAGGAAGGAGCTGGGAAAGGGACTGCCTTCTGAGCACTTCACAGGTTCATTTTTTTTAAGCTGCCCAAGGCTCCAGGTAGAAGTTTCCCATTTTGAGCCCTCCCCTTGCTCTGTCGTTGCCTCTGTGCTTGAAGGGCCTCTGCAAAGCTCTCAGCTCACCTCTCCCAGACCTGCACATGTGTTTGTGTCTGTGTCTGTGTCTGTGTGCATGCATGGGGGGTGTCTCACTCCTTGAAGTCCCATGTTGTGACATTGGGGAGGAAAAGAACAGGAGAGATAAGAGAAGCTGTGATGGGAGCTTCTTGCAGCCTTCCACTGGGCTTGGGATGGGAGCTGAGGGGTGCAGGCCACAATGCAATAAGTGGCACATTGAAGAAAAGAAACTAGTACTCCAAAAAGCCAGATTTCATTAGTTTGCAGCCTGCCATCACAGAAGGTCTCTGTTGAGGGTACGAGGCTGCAAGGGGTGAAACACCCCCACACACACCTGCACACACACACACACACACACACACACAAAACAAACATGTGTGCAGGTCTGGGAGAGGTGAGCTGAGAGGCATGCAAAGGCAATAACAGGGGGGAGGGATCAAAATGTGAAGCCTCTGCCCACCAATGCCTGTCTGCTGCCACCTCTGCTTAGAGCCTCTGGCAGTTTAAAAAAAAGGGAAGGAAGGAAGGAAGGAAGGAAGGAAGGAAGGAAGGAAGGAAGGAAGGAAGAGGCAATTTGATTGGAAATGCCCCAGTTCAAGGACAAGGCAGACGGAGAACACAGGACAAAGCAGAGTGGGGGAAAACTATTTTTCTTTGCTATATTTCCAGTCTGAATTAGACCAAGGCAGGGTCCCTACAAGAGAGCTCTTTTAAGGATTATGTATTAATAGAAAAGCAAGTAAGCTACCTCTGTGTCAGAACTCATTTGTATTTCATTTCTATCTATCCCCTCTGACCCAAAATCAAATCTCACTTTTCCCTGGGTTTTGCCATAGGGGAAAGGGGGAGGGGGGATGTTCCTGCGCCTCTGCTTCCTCTATCAGTTACAATGTAACCTTTTGCTTTTTGTTTATTGCCTCCTTGTCCTCTATCCACTACAATGTAACATTTTGCTTTCCTGCATAATATTTTTCTTTGAACTTTCTCTCTCTAAACTGTCAGCTAGAACAAGGGAGGGAATAAGGAACCCAGCCAGCCACTGAAATGGACAATGGAATGCCAAGCAGCATTTGAAATATTAAAATGTCTCTTTTCTGCCAAGGCACCCGGACCCAGATAAACCTTTTATAATACAGGTGGATGCAAGCAATGTGGTGGTGGGGGGGGGCTGTACTATTACAAGAAAATGATGAAGGGGCACTGCAACCATGTGCGTACATATCCAGAAAACTCTCTGAAATAGAGCAATACTTGGCGGTGTGGGAAAAAGAAGTGTATGCTGTGAGATGGTCATTACCTACCGGGCACTACTTCCTTGAAAACAACAAAATCCCTTCTCAGGTCTGGATGGATCACAAAAATTTGGAAGCACTAAAAATACCCAGGAAACTCACCCCTGCCATGGGTGGAGGAGAAATTATATATACCAACCACCCAGAGAGTCACTTTCATGCAGCTGTGCCATGATACAAAATCAGGAGGGCACTTTGGATTTGTAAAAACACTACATTTAATCAAGACAATTTTGGTGGCCATCCATGAAAAAGGACATAGAAAGCTACATGTCCAGCTGCCCAACTTGCAGAGCTGCTAAGAGGTTGCAAGGGAAATCGCCCAGACTGCTACACCAGTGGCAAATCCCTCGGCCCCATGGAAAGAAATATCCATGGATTTTATAGTGGAGTTACCAGAAAGCAATGGAAACACTGTCATCTGGATGGTTATGGACCTGTTTTCAAAACAAGTGCACTTTATCCCTTGCCAAAAAATCCCCACCACAAAGCCCTTAGCAAAACTATTTGTGAAGCACATCAACAGACTGCATGGAGTACCCTAACACATCATATCAGATAGGGGAGTGCAATTCACATCAGAGTTTTGGAAATAATTTCTGTCCCTCATAGGAACCACCCAAGGACTGTCATCTATCATGCTCAGACTAATGGATTGACTTAACAGTCAAATTCAGTACTTGAGCAATATTTAAGATGCTTTATTAATTTCCAGGAAATGAATTGGATGGACCTACTCCCTTTCACAGAAGTTGCCTACAACAATGCAGTCCACTCCAGCACAGGCTACACTCCTTTTCAAGTAGCCACTGGCTAAAGTTTCAACCCTATGCCAGAACTAACCCCAAATGAACCAGCAATCCCATCACTGAAAGAATGGATATCCCAATTACAAAACACCTATCCAGTGGTTAGGAAAGCCTTAGATAAAGCTAGAGAAGCACACAAAACACAAGCAGATAAAAAAAGAGTCAAACCTAAACCATTCATTGTAGGAGAAATGGTATATTTGTCTACAAAATACCTAAAATCCCTGTAACCCTCTAAAAACTTGGTCCAAAATATATAGGACCTTATCCAATTAAAATAATCATTTCATTTCATTTCATTTTATTAAATTTATATGCTGCCCTTCTCCCTGAGGACTCAGGGCAGCTCGCAACAATAAAAATTAAAAAACATAGAGTAAAAAATTTAAAAGACAATTAAACAATAAAGACAAAATTACAAAAGAATTTAACCCAATAAAAGCCTAATTAAAAATCATAGTCAGTCCAGGCCCGCTTGTTGGAACAACCACGTCTTCAGGTCACGGCGGAAGGACCGAAGGTCAGGGGCCATCCGCAGCTCCAGAGGCAACTCATTCCAGAGGGTTGGCGCGCCCACAGAAAAGGCTCTCCCCCTGGGGGTCGCCAGCCGGCATTGCCTGGCCGACGGAACCCTGAGGAGGCCGACTCTGTGGGAGCAAACCGGGCGATGGGAGGTTGACAATGGCAGCAGGTGGTCTCACAAGTACCCTGGGCCTAAGCTATGCAGAGCTTTAAAGGTTATTACCAGCACCTTGAATTACACTCAGAGGGTAACCGGAAGCCAATGCAGCTTGTGCAGGAGTAGTGTAACATAGGAGTACTGAGATACTCCCATAAGCACACACGTGGCCACATTTTGTACCAGTTGAAACCTCTGGGTGCTGTTCAAGGGCAGCCCCATGTAAAGAGCATTGCAGTAATCCAGGTGAGAAGTGACGACGGCATGGGTAACCATGCATAGGGCATCTCGGTCCAAAAAGGGCTGCAACTGGCACACTAGGCGAACCTGTGTGAAGGCCTCCCTGGTCATGGCCATTAGATGATCTTCCAAATTAAGCCATGAATCCAGGAGGACACCCAAGTTGTGAGCCTTTTCTGAGGGGGGCAATACCTCCCCCCATCAAAAGAGATGGAACTTGTTGGATAATATGAGATGCCAGTATCCACAGCCACTCGGTCTTGGAGGGGTTGAGCCTGAGCCTGTTCCTTCCCATCCAGACCCACACAGCCTCCAGGCACTGGGACATCACATCAAGGGCATCACTGGGTTGGCTTGGGGTGGAGATGAACAACTGGGTATCATCCGCATATTAGTGATAAATAAGTGAGGGGCCTCGGGGTAGATCTCTGTCCCCCTGCCAATACAAACTGTGAGCGGTCTGAGAGATAGGAGGAGAACCACCGTAAAACAGTGCCTCCCACTCCCAACCCCTCGAGCCGTCGCAGCAGGATACCATGGTCGATGGTATAAAAAGCTGCTGAGAGGTCAAGTAGGACCAGGACAAAGGAACAGCCCCTGTCCCTGTCCTGCCAGAGATCATCCACCAGTACGACCAATGCCATTTCCGTGCTGTAGCTGGGTCTGAAACCAGACTGGAATGGGTCCAGATAGTCCGCTTCATCCAGGAATTGCGGAAGCTGATATACCACAACACTCTCAACAACCTTCGCTACAAAGCGAAGGTTGGAGACAGGACAATAGTTATTCAATGAGGCTGGGTCCAGAGCAGGCTTCATGAGGAGGGGCCTCACCACCGCCTCTTTTAAGGTGGAGGGGAAGACACCCTCCATCAAAGAAGCATTAACAACTGCCTGGAGCCAGCCCCCTGTCACCTCCCAGGCAGCCGAAACCAGCCAGAGGGGACATGGGTCCAGTAAACAAGTTGTAGTGCTCAGTCTATGCATGATCCTGTCCACATCATCCAGAGTCACAGGGCCAAACTCACCCCAAATGGTATGATCAAGACCTGCCCTCTCCACTCCACTGGATTGCGCCCAGTCGGAGTCCAAGCCAGTCCAGATCTGAGCAATTTTGTCCTGCAGATACTGTGAGATGGTCTCACGAAGTCGATGGTTCGTTAAGGAGCTTCCAAGTAAAAAGCAGCATGCAGGGATGCAATCATTTAAAGCTTTATTCAACGTAGAGTAAATAGAAAGAATTCCCTGGCATGGAGGCCTCCATGCCTGGATTGAGCTCGTGGATGAGCTAGCAAGTAGAAGAACGAACAAAGAGAAACTAGAGACTAGAGAGACTGGGGCTAGAGAGAGGAGCAGCCCCTGAGCAGAGGTATTTATGGGGGTCCTCAGTCCCTCCCTTATCATAAAACTCTCTCACCAATGGGGCTGCAGGGGTCGGGGACCCCTGACCCATCAGTGGGGGCAAAGATGCTCCTTTGCTCCCATCTGATGACCTTTTTGGGAACTGCCATGGCTGGCACAAAAACATCTAACAATTCCCCTTCTTGCCAGCCAATGACAGGGACCAGTGAATGTGTGTGAGGGGGCGAGCAGGTGTCATAGACATGCATAAACACTTTCAGAAGACCAAACACAAACGCTTACACAGAAGGTTGTGCCGGTCAATGGGAACAGGTTTGGTGAACAGATCAGCTATCTGGTCATCTGTATTACAATGCTCAACATGTACAAACCCCATTTTGGCAAGTTGCCTGACATTTTTGTAGCGTATGTCTATGTGGCGGGACCTAGAGCCCACTGCATATGCCCCCGAGATTGCAATTGCAGCCATATTATCCTCTTGAATTTGGATGGGCAGAGGAGGAGGTGCCCAGATGCTCGTTATCAGAGCATCGAACCAAATCAAATCATTGGCCGTGTCTGAGAGGCTGGCATATTACGCCTCGGCCATGGAGCAAGAAACAAATTTTTGCTGCCTAACATGCCAATGGATAGGACAGCCATTTAGTAATATGAGGAAACCAGAGGTGCTCCGTCTACACTTAGTGTCACCAGCCCAGTCTGCGTCCGAGTAAGCAGAGAGCTGGGCCGTCTCCCCCTTCTCTGGTTCTAGCACAAGGAGAGCATCGGTCGTGCCCCTGAGGTACCTAAGTACCCTCTTAACAGCAGTCCAGTGGAAATCCTTTGGCTGTTCCACATGCCTGGACAGTAGATTCACGGCTAAAGCTATGTCAGGCCTGCTCCAATTGCTGATGTATAGCAAGGAGCCAATCACAGATCTGTAAAGCTTATTATCTGTGAACTCAGGACTGTCCTTGTGATTGTGATTGTAATAGTCACTTTGTATCGGGCTATGCATTGGGTTAGATTCTGCCATTTTACATTTGGCCAGTAACTCCTCAATCTTTTCTTTTTGAGATAGGGCGAACCCCCCCTTAGTGGCCAAGATGTGCACACCCAAGTACTTGTCAACCCGTCCCAAAGACTTCAGGGTAAACTTTTCCCCCAGGGCCTTGGCAAATTCATCACACCCTTCCTTGTCAGGCCCTACATATAGGAGGTCGTCCACATAAACTAACACCCGTTCTGTTGTACCCTTGGAGTTGCGTGTGAAAACACATTCATCTGCATGGGATGCACTGAAACCAGCTTGTTCTAAACTTTTTCTAAGGCAGTCGTACCATAATTTCCCCGACTGCTTGAGGCCATATAACCCTTTTTGAAGTAGCCATGTGCTTTCCCCTTCCTGCTGGTAGCCAGGAGGGGCCCTCACGTAGATCTCCCGGTCCAAGTTGGCGTGGAGGTAAGCCGTCTGGATGTCGAACTGGAAGACTTCCTCCCCCAGAGCGGCTGCAGTTACGAGGGTGGCCTTGACGCTCTCTGCCCGGACGGTTGGAGAGTAGGTCTCAACGTAGTCCTCCATGTAGCGCTGGGCGAACCCCTGAGCTACCAAACGGGCCTTATACAGGTAGAGGCCATTGGCAAGTGGTTTAGCCTTGAAAACCCACCTTGTGCCAATGACTTTCCTCTCCTTTGGTGGTTGCTGGGGGGTGAAGACCTTGAGCTTTCTCAGGCTCGCCATCTCCTGCTCCATCGCGAGCTGCCATTTCTCCTGTTCTTCGATGGGCAGCTCCTGTATGTCAGAGAAAGATTTTGGGGTGACCACAACGCTGTTGACTGACGCGATGTGCCCAATGTCGATTCTCTTTGGCGGGATTCCTTTGTTGGACCACTTTGCTCTCCTGACCTCCTGCCACTCACCGCCTTTTTGTTCCGCGGGTTCCTTGTCAGCTGGCATTTCACAACCGGGATGTGAAGACCCTCGGTCCCAGGTGCTGGGTATTGAGGGTCTCTGAGGTGTCGCCTCGGGACTGGATGGCTCATCCTCCCCACCTGAACCAGGTAGGATGGCATCTTCGTCTTGTTTCTCGCTCTCGTCGGTGGCAGGGTATGTGGTCGTCTCAGGTGATGTCGTGGTTGGTGTGTCCTTGCTGACATATGGGCTCAGATCATTTGAGTGGATCTGAGTCCAATTGGAGTCCTCTTCGAAGGAGGCAGATTGGGAAATCACAGTCCTGCCCCCTTCTCCCAAGAAACGGTAGGCCTTGGAGCCATGAGCATAGCCCAAGAACCTTAGTCTCTGGGAGACAGACCTCCCCTTCTTCCGCAGCTGCTTGGGGATGTGCACCCAAGCGTAGGAGCCAAACACACGCAAGTGTCCCAGACTTGGTTTCCTACCATGGACCAGAAAATATGGGGTCTGGTCCACAACACTGCTCCAGGTGCGGTTTAAGGTGTAATTGGCGTAGTGTACTGCCTCTGCCCAGTATGATTCTGCGACCCCAGCGTCTGCAATCAGACTACGCATCATAGTTTGCAGGATTCCATTTCTTTTCTCTGCCACGCCGTTCTGGGCAGGGGTGAAGGGCGCTGTAAGAAAATGTCGGATGCCCTTACGCTTTACCCAGTCCTGAAATTTCCGGGACATGAACTCAGCCCCACGGTCGCTCTGGAGTTGAGCGATCTTGGTCTTATATTGGGTCTCTACGAGGTTGTACAGTGATTTTATGGCATCAAAAGCTTCGGATTTTTCAGTGAGGGTATACACGTGGCCGTACCGTGAAAAATCATCAACGGCAGTGAGAAAATACTGTCTTTTCCCTAGGGATGGTGTGAATGGCCCAACCAGATCAACATGTACTAGTTGGTACGGGTATTGGGCCTTACGTAGTGACACCTTAGGGATGGGGGCCGCCTTCCTCTTTGTGCTCTTACAGATGGCACAGTCCAGGAACACCTCACAATCCTTGAGCTGGACTCCCTCAGCAAACTCTCCCATCTTTTTAACCACGGGGAAGCTCGCATGACCTAATCTTCGTGTAGGAGATGGGCACACTTATCGTGGAGCGGCTTCCCCACTGACACCCTCTTGGCTCTGGTTGCCTCGGGCGGTGCTTTAGTTGCCTGCTGAGGTTCGGGTTTCTTGTCTGCACTGCCCTTGGAAAGCCGTGGGGCTGGCTGAGGTGGCTTGGGCGCAACGGCTTCGGCCTTGCGCTCCTTAGACAGCCTTGGGGCTGCCTGTGGGGGCTTCCTCTCTTTCCGTGCGCAGGCCCCTTCTGAGGTGGCACCCGGTGGACTGTCCTCTGTGGCTGGGTTCTCAGGGGAGAAGTATGGCAGACCATTTATGATGGCAATATTTCCAATGATTCTCTGGTTCCGGGTGACATGACCTCCCCCTTTGCGAAATAAGACTTGCACCTTGTCATCGTCACATAATTTGATGATGCTTAATAGGTTGTTGGCAATGGAGGGAGCATGTAAAACCCCATCAACTTTTCCCAGCCCGGGTACAGAAACAGTGCCCTCCCCAACAACCAAAGCCTTATCGCCATTGGCCACCTTGACAGATGAGTTAATTTTCTTTAACCTTTTAAACCCTTGTTTCATATTGGTTATGTGAGACGAAGCTCCAGAGTCCAGTAACCATAAGTCAGTGGGGGTATCAGTTTTTGTGGTGGGGGTGAGAGCACAAGTACGCACAAAATTGCCCTTGGCACTGCCTTTGCCCCCGCCACGCCCCCTTCCTTGCCCCTTGCCCCTTCCTTGATTGGGACCACGCTTGGGGCCTTGCTGGTGATGGGGGCAGTCTTTCTTCAGATGCCCCTCAGAGCCACAGATGAAACACTTAAGTAGAGCATTAACCTGCTCTGCGCTGTGGTGCCTCCTGCTGGCTCGCTGTATGGTGGGTTTGTCGTATTCTCCTGCATCTCTCCGCCTCCTGTCTTCCTCAATGAGCCTCCCTGTGAGGTAGGACAGAGTCATGGCTTCCTTCGTTGTCCCCTCCAGTGAAACAATGAAACTGCTCCAACTTATGTCTAGGGAAGCCAGAATGACAGCGACCATGTTCACATCATTTACAGGGTAGTCTCTGGACATCACTTCTCCCCTAAGCGTCTTCAATTTTCCTAGGTGTTCAGGCATACTAGCCCCAAATTTGAGTTTGGTTGTATAAAACTCAGTTGTGAGTCTGGTGATCGAACCGATGGTGTCGCTGTTGAATAAATTGTATAATAACCGCCAAACTTCACTAGCTTTGAGCCCATCTGGAATGCTGGAGTACAAGTTAATATCCAGTGAACTCAGCAGAGTGGTGTATGCTTTCCTATGATACCACTCTTCTTGGGGTCCCCAGGGAAGAGGTGGGGGGTGTAGAACCATCTCTAGAGTCCCTTGGTCTAATAGATACATCTGCACTTCCTTATTCCATTTTCTGAAATTCTCCCCCCCAAGTTGCAGTTTTTCAAATTTATTGAAGAGTGCAGAGGCCGATGGAGTAGAATCTTTCATAGCTCTAAATGCATTGTTATAGATCTTTGAACTTTCCATTGAGGTGAATGGAAGAGGGACCCCTCTGCTGGCAGATGATGGTATTTTTCTCGACCCCGACTGGGCATGCTCAGAATTCAATTGAGTCCATGAGGCAGGGGGAGGGTCTGGCCCAGGTGTGCAAGGCCGCAGCAGCCCCGAAGATTCCTCCTGAAGCTCCCCCGGCGCTGGGACACTCCCCGGGGGGCGCAGATTGCAGGATGGGGGCTGGGTGGCAAATGGATTGCCTGGATTGCTCAGAGGAGCCCATCGCTGGCCCTGAAGACTTTGGCTGAAGACGGTGCTGGAGGAGGGGGCCTCTTCCGGAGCCCCCCCGAAGGCCATCTGGCAAGCAGGGCGTCTGGGCGGTGGCGAGAGGTAGGCCGGAGGGCCCGGGGGTTCAGTGGGGGCCCTCTGGGGTTGCAGGACGTAGCTGGGAGGCTCCAGGCCGGACCCCTCCCGGCAGTTAGGCCCCGGGGAAAGGACTGGGCAGGCTTTGAGGCTTTCTGGTGGGGAGGACCAGGGGGTTTCCGTGCCGCTTCGGCTGGATGCCGCCGATTGCTGGGCCTCGAGGCTTGGCTGGGGCCTATCAATATCAGGCCACGTGGGTTTCCTGGGGGCCGCCATCTTGCTTCCGGTTGCCGCAGGAAGCTGGAGGTCACAGTTTGGCGGGAGATTTCGCGCCAAAAGCTCCGGGGTCCCGGGGTCACTCAGGGTGGCCGGCGCCATGTTGGGGGGCCTCGTGGGCGCTGGGGAAGGACTCACCCGGTGTCCAGAGGCCTCCTGCGCTGGCAAGTCCCGTGGAGAGGCTTGTGTCGCCCTTTGTGCTGCAAGGAGCGTTAGGAGCAGCTCCTCGCGTTCTTGTTCAGTCATCTGGGCCACGCGGCGCTTGTCTTGGGCCCGGGCCGTTTCCGCTGCGTCTGGGTAGTCTTGGGCAGACTGTAAGCCTTCCATGCTTCCCTCTATGGTTTGCAGCTGTGGGGAGGCATGCGAAGGGGTCCCTGGCGCTCCGCTGGGTCCAGAGGCTGGATGCAGGGCTGCCGTCCTTGATTGAAGACTCCTGGTCACAATCGGGGATCTCCTGCCATCCGTCTCAAATGGGTTCTTGCTGGAACCTCCAGGCATCTTGCTTCTAGCTGCTGGCTTGGAAGCATTGCCTTTAAACCATCCTCTCTGCTACCAATTTGAGAGATGGTCTCACGAAGTCGATGGTTCGTTAAGGAGCTTCCAAGTAAAAAGCAGCACGCAGGGATGCAATCATTTAAAGCTTTATTCAACGTAGAGTAAATAGAAAGAATTCCCTGGCATGGAGGCCTCCATGCCTGGATTGAGCTCGTGGATGAGCTAGCAAGTAGAAGAAAGAACAAAGAGAAACTAGAGACTAGAGAGACTGGGGCTAGAGAGAGGAGCAGCCCCTGAGCAGAGGTATTTATGGGGGTCCTCAGTCCCTCCCTTATCATAAAACTCTCTCACCAATGGGCTGCAGGGGTCGGGGACCCCTGACCCATCAGTGGGGGCAAAGATGCTCCTTTGCTCCCATCTGATGACCTTTTTGGGAACTGCCTTGGCTGGCACAAAAACATCTAACAGTTACTGTACAAATTCCTCAGCCCTACCCTGCAAGGGGTCATCCCTCGGTCCCTGATTAAACAGGGAGCGGGTCACTCTAAACAGGGCAGCTGGGCGGTTATCTGCAGATGCAATGAGAGCGGAAAAGTAAACATGCTTTGCAGCTTCCATTGCCACTAGGTAAGACTTAAGATAAGTTCTTAGCTGTGTTCAATCAGATTTGGATCCGCTGGACCTCCAACAGCTTTCTACCTGTCTTCCGGCGCTTCATCTCCCGAAGCTACTCGGTAAATCAGGGGGCCACCTGAGGTCTGCACTTGGTCAGAGGCCACAAAGGCACAACTCAATCCAAGGCCCCAGCAGCCACCCTCTCCCAGGCTTTTACTAGGGCCTCGGCAGAGTCATGGGCAAGGGAAGCAGGAAATGTCCCAAGCTCCATCTGGAACCTTTCAGGGTCCATCAGGCACCTGGGGTAGAACCACCTGGTCGGTTCAGCCTCCCTGCAGTGGGTGGTGGCATACTGAAAGTCTAGCTGGAGAAGAAAATGATCGGACCATGACAGGGGTTGGATGATTAAATCCCCCCTACCCAGGTCATTAATCCACTGCCCAGAGATAAAAACCAGGTCGAGTGTGTGCCCTCCATTATGGGTTGGGTCCTGAATTATTTGAGTCAGGTCCATGGCTGTCATGGAACCCATGAACTCCCGGGCCAACTCAGACACCTCACCCACGGATGGCAGATTGAAATCCCCCAGAACAAGACATCGAGAAGCTTAGGCAGGACCGATGACACGCAGCTGGGAGACAGGTATGTAATCAATAGGCCCAACTGAACTCAGGCACCCCACTTCAAAAGGAGAGACTCACATCTGCCTATCTGAGGGACAGTGGCCACTCGCAGACAAAGACTCTCCCTAATAATAACTGGCCTGGCCCGCAGCCGGTGAAGCACCTGGAAACCCAGTAACAGTAGAATTAGAATTACCAAAGAACCTCAGACAAATACACCCAATCTTTCACTGCAGCTTGCTGAAACGAGAACAACAGTTGCCATTATGGCCAAAAATCCCCCCTCCACCACCTCCAATCATGGTTGAAGGAGAACAACACTTTGAAATAAAAGAAATCCTAGATTCTGGAAAATACCATGGGGCAACCCAATACCTAGTAGTGTGAAAACATCTTCCCTCCCCACAGAATGAGTGAGTCCACAAACATCACATTAGAGCACCCAAACTGTTAAAAAAGTTTCATACAGAATATCCCAACAAACCCAACTAACCTGTATACCTGTTTTGTTTTCTCCACAGGTGGATCTCTCCTATTTTTAAGGGGGGCAGGATGTAAGAACCCATTCTTATTTCATTTCTATCTATCCCCTCTGACCCAAAATCAAATGTCACCTTTCTATGGGTTCTGCCATACTCCCAAGGGGGAGGGGGGATGTTCCCGCGGGTTTATTGCCTCTGCTTCCTCTATCCCTGAAATGTAACATTTTGCTTTCCTGCATTATATCTCTCTCTGAACTTTCTCTCCCTAAACTGTCAGTAGAACAAAGGAGGGAATAAGGAATGTAATTTCCATGCCTGGTTTATTTCTGCACTCTTAGAGGAAGGTGTGAAGAGCCACCAACCATTACTGTGTGAACTGGAGAAAGGCCAATGTTATCTCCCCTTTTCCCATGATGGACTTAACACCTGGGGATTGGCCATTCCACACTGGCCGGGTGGACTACGGTTTGGGGTCTTCCTTGGGGGATATCTTAACCTATTGTTCTGCATGGGAAATCTCAGATCCTGTCTATTATGCCTGCTATCAACTACTCTTAATAAAAGCTCCTGTTGGAAGAAATTGCTTTTAAGAGTTCTGCTTTCTTAAGATGTGGGATTGAAGTTCCTAAATGCTAAAGCTGTTGCACATAAAAAACAGAGGAGCTCTGATCAACTGTCACAGCCACCATTTTGACAGTTTTGCTGTATTATTGTCTGTGGAAGTCCCCACTAAATGCAAGCATGGCATAAAGTGAGCCTGCTTTGTTCTCAATCTTTTAAGTGGCCCCAAATACTAGCAAAAGTGGCATTTGATCACAAGGCAAGGAGGTATTGAGGAATGTTTCCTCTTTTGCAGTTCAGTATCCAAAAAAGGACAGGAAAGGAGAAAAGGAAAGAGGAAAGACAAAGAAAAAGAAGGAAAGAGGGGAAGAGAACAAGGAAGGAAAAAGAAGGAAAGGGGAAGGAAGAAAAAGGAAAGGAGAATGAAGAGGGAAGGAAGGAAGGAAGGAAGGAAGGAAGGAAGGAAGGAAGGAAGGA
>JAKJMR010000438.1:18556-38940 GCA_024449315.1 Daboia siamensis | reverse complement strand
ATAATAATAATAATAATAATAATAATAATAATAATAATAATAATAATTTTATTTATATACCACCCTTCTCCCGAAGGACTCAGGGCGGTGAACAGGGCAAATATATAACAATATAAAAATACAAAAGTTAAAAAAGAATTAAACATATGCCCAACTAAAAACAATAAATACAGATATTAAAATAACCACCCATCCCCCATCAGGCCAGGCCAGATTGTACAAATAAGAATGTCTTCAGATCGGGACGGAAGGAGCGAAGGTCGGGCGCCATCCGGAGCTCAGCCAGCAACTGATTCCATAGCTCCGGGGTGCCCACAGAGAAGGACCTCCCCCTGGGGGCCACCAATCGACATTCTCTGATCGGTGGCACCCTGAGGAGACCCTCTCTGTCGGAGCGCACAGGGCGGAGGGAAGTTAATGCCGGCAGCAGGTGATCCCTAAGGTACTCCGGACCCATGCCATGATTGGCCAACACTGTTTTTCCAATGACCATAAGAGGGAGCTAGAGACATAGCTTCTTTCTCTCTGTTATTCTCTCTCTTACGTTTGCTGTTACTTGCTGATTATTGTGGTTTGTGGGTTTGCTATTGTTTGCTAAACATGAAGAACTGTGTTTTGACTTACAGACTGGTAAGAAGACTCTGTACTGGATAATCCTTGGACTATTGTTATTTGCTATCATCTCTTTACTTGTGTATGACCTGGACTGATTTTTTCTTGGACTGTCCTATTGTGTTATTTCACAAGTAAAACTTTTTTACACACCTCAGTGTATCTGTGTGGTTGCTGCGTAAACTTGCCTACTCTCAGTATCCTCTTTTTCTGTGCAAGCTCTTGTTAGCTCAAGAGGTACTCTGCACATCCTTATCATTGGTTATGGGCCCAGTGACATACCGAGAGCTAGTGTACGCAGTACCATATTAAGACAGCTGAGTTTGTGTTAACTGTTCAACTGAAAATGGCACAAGAACAGTCAACAAGTATGTCCTGGATAACCCGGTTAGATGGAACAAACTACGTTTCCTGGTCCATGAAATGTTGCTTGCTCCTGCGCAAGGAAGGACTATGGGCTGCAGTTAATGATCCACCGAATGTGACTACTTGGGATCCAGCAGATGAGGAAGATGCAAAGAAGATAGCTAAACGAAAGAGCTCTTTGCACAATTGGACTAACACTGAATGACCAGCAGCTTGTCCATATTCATGGTGAGGAGTCTGCTACTAGGTGTTGGGACACTTTGAGATGAATTTATGTTTGTGATAGTGTGGGTTCACATATACACCTTACACATAAACTGTTTAGGGCTCGTCTTCTGAAAGGTGGAGATATGTTAGCTCACTTGGCATTTATGAAGAAAACGCTGCAAGAGCTACATGAAAAGGAGCTGATTTTCTCAGACCTGCATCAGGTGTACATTATTCTTTCTTCTTTGGATGAAAGTTATGGTGCTTATGTCTCTTCTCTGGAAGTCCTGACCAGAGATGAACTGACATTGACAGACCTTTATTGACCTACTTAACAACAACAACAACTTTATTGATTAGCCCTTGGGCCATATCAAAGTGCAAAGTTCCAGCAACAAACCGTCACCAAACTTGATAAAAGCAATCCAAAATGGAATTTGATAAAATACAATTTAAAATGGAATTAAAATAAAATACAATTTAAGATGAAATAGTAATAGTAATAAAATAAGGGATGCGGTGGCTCAGTGGGTTAGGACGCTGAGCTTGTCGATCTAAAAGGTCGGCAGTTTGGCGGGTCGAATCCCGAGTGCTGCGTAACAGAGTGAGCGCCTGTTACTCGTCCCAGCTTCTGTCAATCTAGCAGTTCGAAAGCACGTAAAAATGCAAGTAAAAAAATAGGGACCACTACGGTGGGAAGGTAACAGCGTTCCGTGCGCCTTTGGCGTCTAGTCATGCCGGCCACATGACCACAAAGATGTCCTCAGACAAGCGCTGGCTCTTCGGCTTTGAAACGGAGATGAGCACCAGCCCCTAGAGTAGGAAACGACTAGCACGCATGTGTGGGGGAACCTTTACCTTTACCTTTAGTAATAAAATACAAATTTAAGATATAGATAAAATATGATAACAGTATATTTCGGAGTCGCCCTTGCAATCTACCCCAATCAGTCCCACATATGCAGTTCTTAACCGGATCATTTTGTTTAAATACTGTGCTACATTAAATGTTATTTTTAAGTTCTGACCAGACATAAGATAAGTTATTTTGATATGGGGATCCCAATGGGTCATTCGTTTGATATATAGACCAAGATACCTGTCTCTCACCCTCTTATACAGACAACAGTCAAATAGGATGTGAGCCAGGTCCTCTACCTCTGCCGCTCCGCAAATGCAGAGACGCTCATTGTATGGTATAGCATGAAATCTCCCATATCTGAGACATTGACAGACATAACTGGGAGATTGCTGGAAGAGTCCAGAAGAAGGCAAAACAGAGACCAACTGAGAGAGACACAACCACAAGAGGAAAAACAGTCTACTACTGCTTATACTGTTAAAAAATGTTATTCTTGTGGGGCTAAAGGGCATATTGCTAAGTTCTGTAAGAATGGTAAGAAACAGAATTCAGATAGCAATAGGAGAGTAAGAAAAGATGTTGGTTTAGCTGTTTCTGGTTCACCAACATCCGTAAACCATGATTTGTGGGTGGTTGATAGTGGGGTATCTCAGTGTATAACCAAGACTAAAGAGAGTTTTGTCCATATGACTAAGAGCAAACAGCATGTGTCATTAGCCAATGGATGGAGAATGAAAGCCTCTGGAGAAGGTAATGCATACTGTTCGTGTATTAATATACCAATGTTATATGTGCCTAAACTAAGGTTTAACTTGTTATCCGTTAAGGCATTGTTAAAGGCTGGGTTCGTAGTAACATTTAGGGGAGATAAATATATTATCGAAAGGAATGATACTAGTGTTACTGCTAACCTGGAGAACGATCTATTTGTTCTCACTGACAAGCCAGCAATTATGGCTAATGCAAGTTCTGTCTATGATAACAAAAAGCCACATGATGAGTGTATTCTTCTGCTTCATAGACATTTAGGGCATGTAAATTTCAAAATGCTATGGAAGACTGTTGAATTGGCTAAAGGGATAAAACTGAAACTGTGTCAAAAGTATTTGAACTGTAATGCGTGTAGCCAAGAGAAAAGCGAGGTAACCCCTGCAAACAGGAGTAATGGTTTTAAGACCACTGTACCTTTAGAGGTAGTGTTTGCAGATATCATTGGCCCTATGAAACCTAGTCTCGGTGAAGCCTGCTATATCTTGAGTATCATGGATCATTTTTCACATTATGGTTTTTGTTACTTAATGAAAACCAAAGCAGGCACATTTCAGCATTTTTCAAACTGGCTGAAGTTTGCAGAAAGGAAAAATGAAATGTAAGGTTCTTTCTCTTGTAACGGATAATGGTACTGAGTTTACCAATACGCATTTTGTAGCTATGTTACAGACAGCTGACATTGAACACAAGCGTTCAGCCCCTTACAGACCACAACACAACACGTTTGTTGAGCGACGAGGGCAAACGCTGCAGACTATGGCTAGAACAATGTTGTCTGATTCTGGATTACCCGAAAAACTGTGGGGAGAGGCAATAATGTGTGCTAACCACGTCTTAAATGTTGTGGTTAATGCTACAACTGGTGAATTACCATTACCACACGCTGGCATGGTAGGAAACCTGATCTAGGTTACTTACACACATTTGGAGCCCCAGCATGGGTTCATATTCCAGCACAACTGAGGTGAAAGGGACAACATAGAGCAAGGCAATTGTTTTTTGTTGGCTATGAGTCCAACCATAGGTCTTTTAGGTTTTGGGAACAAGGTACCACTAACGTGTACTGTAGTGCTAGTGCTAAGTTTCTAGAACACATTGGTTGGAGTAAACTAGAGCAGGAAAGTGTTGGTGTTGATCCTCTCGTGTTTAGTGACACCCCTGATACTGAAAACAGACGTGATGATCAACCTTCTGTAACTTTTAGAGGAGGACTCGATAGGGGAGGTAGAGGAGGTAGAAGAGGAGAGTCCAACACCAAGTCCTGTACTGCCTAGACTCTCGACTCGCGATAGGCATCCACCTGATAGATACGAGGCTAGTATTGTGTGTCAGGTGAATATAGAGCCTTCTAGCTTTGATGAGATTAAACTGTATTCTGCAAAGGATCAGAGTGCATGGAAGGCAGTAATGGATAAGGAGTTAAAATCCTTGCAGGATCTAGATGTATATGAAAACATTAGACTTCCACCGGGAGAGCATGCAATTGGTTGCAAGTGAAGAAGGGTGTAGATGAGACTGTTACCCATAAGGCACGTTTAGTTGCTCAAGAATTTGCTCAGTCAGACAAAGACTATGATGAAGTGTTTGCACCTAGTCTGAGGGCTATTACGTTGAGAGCAGCATTAGTTTGGGCAGCTAAGAATCAGTACAAAATAAACCATGTAGATGTAGAAACAGCATATCTGCATGCACTCTTACAACACACTGTCATCTTACAAAACCACTAGGAGTAAACACAGATCGGACAACTGATTGTTGGAAACTAAAGAAGAGTCTTTATGGCTTGAAACAATCAGGATATGAATGGAACAAGTGTATTGTAAATGAGTTAGCTGCAATGGGCTTTCTTGCCAGTTTCGCAGATCCATGTTTGTTTAAGAAGGAAAATAATGGTGTAATTTCTTTGTTATTGCTATTTACTGATGACATAGCAATTGTCACTAAGACTGAACAGGAAGCAACTAACATTGTTTCACAATTGCAAAAGAAGTTCAGGATTAGAAACCTAGGAGAAATTAATCACTATTTAGGTCTGGATATTGTGAAGACCAATAAAGGTTACAAGATTTCACAGGCTGGAAAGATAAGCCAACTGCTGAAGCGATACAACATGGAGCTCTGTAAGCCTGCAAAGACTCCAATGGCACAGGACTTTAAACATGCTAATGTAGCAAGTCCTGCATTTGAGAAATTGGTGTATCAATCTTTGATTGGTAGTCTCTCATATCTAGGTAATTGGTCTAGGCCAGATATTTCGTATAGTGTGAACCAACTAGCTAGATATAATGCTGAACCTATTGTTAGGCACTGGCAGGCAGCGAAATGGGTGTTAAGATATCTAAAACAAACCATACATTATTCATTATATTTGGAACCTAATCGTGATTTGGTTTTAACTGCTTATGCGGGTGCGAGTTTTGCTACTGATGTAACTACTCGGAAATCAACATCAGGTTTGGTGATAAAGTTAGGTAATTTGCTAATAGGATGGAAATCCATTAGGCATAAACATATCAGTCTGTCCACAATGGAAGCTGAAATTTCCTGTTTGTCTGTTTTGTGTACTGAACTACTATGTTATAAACAAGTATTAATGGACATGGGACTAACTAATTTCTCATTTATGAAGATAATCAATCTGCAATCAAGATGGCAACGAACGCAGCCATCAGAACACGATCTAAGCATACTGACCTACAACACTTAAACGTTAGACAGTGTATAAAAGATAAACTAATACGATTGGAATACTGTGCAACCGACGATAACATTGCAGATCATTTTACCAAAGCTCAAGGTGCAGTTAAGCACAAAGCTTGTTGCGAAAGTTATGGCCTAAGGTTGTAAAGAGTAATATATTGTCTTACCCAAAGGGGAGAATGTTAGGTAGATGACTATGGCCTAACTAGTTGGGTTGGCAATATATATAAACTATGATTGTATTGTTGTAATAGAAACTGTATTGTATCACTTTAAATGTGTGATGATTGGCCAACGCTGTTTTTCCAATGGCCATAAGAAGGAGCTAGAGTCATAGCTTCTGTCTCTCTGTTATTCTCTCTGTTATGTTTGCTGTTACTTGCTGATTATTGTGGTTGGTGGGTTTGCTACTGTTTGCTAAACATGAAGAACTGTGTTTTGACTTACGGACTGGTAAGAAGACTCTGTACTGGATAATCCTTGGACTACTGTTATTTGCTATCATCTCTTTACTCGTGTATGACCTGGACTGATTTTTTCTTGGACTGTGCTATTGTGTTATTCCACAAGTAAAACTTTTTTACACACCTCAATGTATCTGTGTGGTTGCTGCATAAACCTGCCTACTCTCAGTATCCTCTTTTTCTGTGCAAGTTCTTGTTAGCTCAAGAGGTACTCTGCACATCCTTATCAGGGAGGATTTGGACTCCCAGACTGGAAGTTATTTTTTTATTTTATTTTATTTTAATTCCATTTATATCCCGCCCTTCTCCGAAGACTCAGGGCGGCTTACAAGCTTAGCAGTAGCCTTCATTCTATGTATATGCCTGCTTATATTATATTACCAAGCAGCTATTTTAACGTGGATTAAAGAATGGATAACACTTAGAGACAAAAGATTACTATACCTAGAGAGGCATGACCTGCAGATTGGCTGGCATGCCTTTCTGTGGTATGGAAAGAATAAAGCGCATAGATATTTTCAGAAGCATGCTATAAGAAATGCACTTCCCTGACTTCTGGGTGGCAAGGCTCCGTTGCCGGCAGCCATTTCGGCTATCACCCTGTTGTTTCCGTAGAGCCGCCAAAAACAGTGACAATCAGCTGTTTGGAGGCTCGGAAGCCCGCTCCTTGGGAGAAGAGGAGGGCGTGAGCGCCCAGGCAGGGGTAGAGCTCTCCCAGACCGCCAGAGTTGAAACTCTGGTGGTGGAAGGATTGAGCCCCCCCGAAGCCTGAGTTCGGTCTGGAATTCGGGATGCCTCTGCTCCAGGGCTTTGGAGCAGAGCAGGACGCAGCAACCATCCCTGCCAGCGAGAGTGAACTTTGGATTACTTGGATGCAGGCAGAGCAGTACAGGAGAAAGTTGTCAGAGCAAGTATATGAACTTTAACTCAGTAGATTTTGTGGAGACTTTTAAAAGTGAAAGTGCGCAACAGAATTAAGAGGGTGAAAATGGCTGCCAAATCATCTAAAGTTATTAGAAGCATGGGGGCTTTGCCAGTTCAGCAATCTTCCTTACAGGCTTTAATGCCCCCCCCCCCCGGCACTTGCACCCGCACCAGCCTTGACAATAAAAGACCTGCAGGATGTTTTGCAAGAGGCTTTGAAAAAGCAATCTCAACAATTAGCTGAACTTATTGAGGAGAAGAATACAGAGATAAGGGCAGACATCTTACTTGCATTTCAAGGCATGGCTGTTTGTATTGAACGTTTGAATGAAAGAGTAGAAGAACTTAGCCAAAATAATATCAGATTAGATGCTAAAATGACGGATGCTGAAACTGTGATGGATAAGATTGATGATGACTTAACTCTGATGCAATATCGCGAGATGGAGTTTGCTGTGAGAATCAGAGGTTTAAAAGAGGATTCTAACGAAAATTTGAAAAAAGTAGTTGCAGAAGCCCTTGAAGAGGTTTTGGGGCATATAGCAGAAGATATTATGGTGGATATAGATAAAATATTTCATGTCAACTCTTGGATTGCAAGACAAAGGAAATTACCTAGAGATGTGGTGGTTTATTTTACAAAGAGAGCAATCAGAAATGAGGTCATTCAAGCTTTTTATAATAGTAAATTTGCAATTGCAAAGCAAGCAGTTTTAATTTTAAAAGAGATCCCTCCAAGAATCTTAAAGATAAGGAAGGAGTTTGCTTTTCTGGCAGAAGAATTAAGAAGACAAGATATTCAGTTCATATGGGAGATTCCAGTGGGTATGGTGGTGATGTATGCAGGCATGAGATATCATCTTCTTACAGTGTTACAGGCACGTGATTTTTATGCCAACATTTTGAAGGCAGTCCCCATACCACTTCTGGAATCAAAAAGGAAGAATGGTGAAGGTGAGCGTCATCCACAAAGTGAGAGTACACAAGGTGCTGAAGAAGTTACACAGCTGAAATATGGAGAATTCCAGAAGGTTACAGGAGTGGATCAGATTTCAGTATCAACTGAGGAGGCTAGAGACCAAAGAGTGACACGCGCTGCAGCTAGACGAATGAGACAAGAACAAGAACAGCAGAGAGTTATGATGGCATCTCAAAAACCTACTTACAGTGAAGCAGTGGGAGAAGCGAAGCCAAAGAGAGTGCAGGTGATTTTGGAAGAGGCGGTCCAAAACCTTCAGGTTGCAAAAGATGGTGACAAAGCTTCTAACCTGGAATGTTAATGGTCTGAATTCACCACATAAGAGAAAGAAAGTATTTCAATATTTAAAGTAATTTAAAAACGATATTATTTGCTTACAGGAAACACATATTCGAGCGGCTGATCAAAAGTATTTGATAAACTTTAGGTTGGGCACACAGTTTATTGCTTCTGCGCCTGATAAGAAAAATGGAGTTGTTATTCATGTTAAGAATACTTTAACAGCGAGTTTAATTGAAGCAGACATACAAGAAAGATATGTTATAATTGAATTATTAATAGAAGGCAAGAAAACACTTTTGTTTGGACTATACGCTCCTAATCAACAGCAAGGAGATTTTTACAAATTATTACTCAGCAAGATTATTCAATGGGATTATAAATCTTGTATTTTTATGGGAGATTGGAATGGTGTCTTGGATGTACAAATGGACAAGAGAGGCCTTTTTAAAAGCACGCCAAGCCATGCTAAACTGCCTAAATCTTTTTTTGAGATGAAGAATGATTTGGAATTGAGAGATTGATTTTGTATTAATTACTTGAGGATTGATTTTGTATTAATTACTAATGATTTCTTTCCTAGGATTAAGAAGATTAAGATTTGTCCAAGAACTATATCTGATCATAGTCCAGTATGGTTGGAGATAGGAACTTGCTAGAAAAAGACTTTACTTTTTTCTCCGACAGGAATCAATCTTTCTCCAGGATTGATTTTGTATTAATTACTAATGATTTCTTTCCTAGGATTAAGAAGATTAAGATTTGTCCAAGAACTATATCTGATCATAGTCCAGTATGGTTGGAGATAGAAAAAGATAATGGAGACAGACGGTCTTGATGTTTAAATGAAAATTTGTTTAGATATCAAGAAAATGTGGAAGAGTGTAAAAAACAGATGAAAGAATTTTTTAAAATTAATATGCATAAAGGTACTTCTATTGAGATGGTTTGGGATGCAAGTAAAGCTTATATGAGAGGTGTATTAATATATTTGAATAATAAACATAGACATAAATTGGAATTTAAGAGGAAAGAATTAGAGAATGAAATTAAGGAAAAAGAAAAGGCTTTAATTCTGAATCCATCTGATGGGAAGATTAAAGAGGTAATTACTTTATTAAGGGGTCAGTTTGATATGTTAATGGCAGATCAAGAGGCAACTAATTTATGGTATGCTAGACATAACACTTTTTGTAATGCTAATAAACCGGGTAGATGGTTAGCTTACTTGTTAAGGAAGAAGCAAAGAGCTTGTAATATAGATAGAATAGAACATAAGGGTAAAGTAGTGTATCAGCAGAATCTCATTAAAAAGACTTTTGTTGATTTTTATTCTAAGTTGTATGCTAGAGATAAGATTAGAGATGTAGATATAGATGAATATTTGATAAAAGCCAATATTCCTGTTCTTATGCAAGAACAAAAGGAAGGGATGAATTGATAACAGATGAAGAAATTTTTCTAGCAATTAAACAATTAAAAGTGGGTAAAGCGCCGGGAACTGACAGTTTGACCGCCGTCTACTATAAAAATTTACAGTTAGAAATGGTGGAACCTTTAAGGGAACTGCTTAAGACAATTCAAGCTTAGCAGTAGCCTTCATTCTATGTATATGCCTGCTTATTAGGGCTTTCACACACACACACCCCAAGCGGCATTATTACAAAGTCAGCTTAATTGCCCCCAACAATCTGGGTCCTCATTTTACCTACCTCGGAAGGATGGAAGGCTGAGTCAACCTTGAGCCTGGTGGGATGCGAACCTGCACTAATTGCAGGCAGCTGGTGTTACTTAAGGAGGCATTAGCCCACTGCTCCACCAAGGCTCTTATATATCAAAAGCAAATAGCTTGTATAATAGTAAATAATAGTTTGACAAAACCATGTAATATTGAAAAGGGTACAAGGCAGGGGTGTCCACTCTCACCTTTATTATTTGTTTTAACATTGGAAATATTACTGATTAAAATACGAGACTCGAATAAAATCAGGGGAATCCAAATAAGAGATCAGGATTATAGATTGAGGGCGTTTGCAGACGACCTGGTTATTACAGTAACTCAGCCGGATTATTCAGTTGTAGAATTGATGGAGATAATAATGTTATATGGGAAAGTTTCTGGATTTAAGATAAATATACAAAAAACTAAAATATTGCCTAAGAATATGACTGCATCACAAAAGGCTGTTTTAGAAGAACTAACGGGATTTGAAATAGTTAAAAAGATTAAATATTTGGGGATATATCTGTCAGCTTCAAATGTGAAGTTATATAAAAATAACTATGAAATGTTATGGGGAAAAATACAAAAAGAATTAGATGGTTGGAAAAAATTACAATTATCTTTATTGGGAAGAATTGCAGCAGTGAAAATGAATGTTTTCCCAAAATTTTTATTTTTATTTCAAATGATACCTATACTTAAAAAGGATTTAAATGTGGAGGAATGGCAAAAAGGAATTAATAAATTTGTTTGAGCAGGGAAAAAGCCACGAGTTAAATTTAAGATAATGCAAGATACGCGAGAAAGAGGTGGTCTTAAAATGCCTAATTTTAAATTATACTATGAGGCTGCTGCTTTGTCATCGATAAGTGACTGGTTTAATTTAACACAAGGGAGATTATTAAATCTTGAGGGTCACAATTTGTTATTTGGTTGGCATGCATATTTATTGTATGATAAGAAGGTGGATAATGTGTTTAAGATACATATCTTAAGGCATGCTCTGTTGCGAGTTTGGAAAAAGTATAGACATAAGTTAAACTATAAGATACCAATTTGGGCAATACCGAAACACGCAATAGAAAATATAAATGTGGGATTTAAACATGATGAGACTACATATAAGGAAATTTTAAGTTTAGAAAGGAATGTATGGCAATTAAAGCCATATAATATTTTAAGAAAAGAAAAGATTGTACAAACTTGGTTCCAGTATGGGCAATTACAGGCAAGATGGAAAGAGGACCAGAAAGTTGGTTTTCCGAGGATTGATGAAAATTTGGTAAAACAAATTAGAGATCAAGGTCAAGCACATATAAAAAGGATATATAATGCATTGATAGAAATTGATTCAGAAACGGAACTTGTTAAAGATTGTATGATAAAATGGTCTCAGAATTTTCAAGAAGTTATAACAATGGACACTTGGGAAAAGATTTGGGTTAGAAATGTAAAATTTACACAAGCCCAAAATTTAAGAGAGAATTTTTATAAAATGTTTTATAGGTGGCACCTAGATCCCAAAAAATTAGCAAGTATGTATCCGAACTGCCAACCCAAATGTTGGAGGTGTGGTTGTGAGGATGCAATGTATTTTCATATATGGTGGACTTGTAAAAAGGTTAAAGCATTTTGGATTAAAATTTGGTGGAATATGCAAAAGATATTTAAGAAAAGGATAAAGTTTTCTCTGCAATTGTTTTTATTGGGTATTATTATAGATACTACTGTTATAGATACAAAGTTGATGTTGAATTTAATTACGGCAGCGAGACTTTTAGTAGCACAATATTGGAAGAAGGAAGAACTGCTGACTATAGAAGAATGGACATTGAAAGTTTCTAACTTGGGGGAAATGGCAAAGATTTCAGCAAATTTGAAAGATCAATCGCAACAGAGATACATTGTGGAATGGAGAAGATGGATTGAATATATTCAGAATAAATATGGGACTAAAAAGTATCATTTAGCATTTGAATAAGTAGCGGATCTTTATGACGTATAATTAGTTAGTAGTTATTTTATTAATATTTTGACTATGGAGAGTTAAAGTGCAATAGAATTTAATGTTTTATTATTGTTGTTAGCATATTTTAGATTATGCTTGTTTGTATTATTATACCCTGTATTCAGCTCTGGGAAGTCGGGGAGGGGGGAGGGGGGGTTGGGGAGAGGGGAGGGGGAGGGGGGTTTTGTATTAAAAAATGTATTGTAAAACTTTTCAATAAAAAAAAGAAATGCACTTCCCTTAGAATGGGAAAAAATAAAAGAAAAAAGTTATGTTAAGATACCTGAATGGCTTTCAACAATGGAAGTGTTTGCTTAAAGGTAAAGGTAAAGGTTCCCCCGCACATGCGTGCTAGTCGTTTCCGACTCTAGGGGCCGGTGCTCATCTCTGTTTCAAAGCCGAAGAGCCAGCGCTTGTCCGAGGACTTCTCCGTGGTCATGTGGCCGGCATGACTAGACGCCAAAGGCGCATGGAACGCTGTTACCTTCCCACCATAGTGGTCCCTATTTTTCTACTTACATTTTTACGTGCTTTCGAACTGCTAGGTGGGCAGAAGCTGGGACGAGTAACAGGCGCTTACTCTGCTACGCGGCACTCGGGATTCGACCCACCAAACTGCCGACCTTCTGATCGACAAGCTCAGCGTCTTAACCCACTGAGCCACCGCGTCCCACAGTGTTTGCTTACCCAAACTTAATTAACTTTGATAAACTTGTAACATATAAAGACTTACTGGACAATGAAGGAATATTTAAATCTAGACAAGACTTACAACAACAAGGTATTGACCTGTCATGGTGGCCATACCTACAAATCCAATCAAGATATGAAAAAGACGTGAAAACAACGGGGCTCTATAAGGAACAGACAGAACTTGATCTTACATTGCTAAAAACAGATGAAAAGCTGATTAAAAAACTTTTTAGATTACTGCTTAACTTAAAGATGGAGGAGGAACAAATTGAAGAAACAATGATAATATGGTCAAAAAACGTTGGACATATTATATTGCTTGAAGAATGGGAAAAGTTATGGGACAGAAATATTAGATTAAGCAAAGCTGTATTATATAAAAAAACAATTGTATAAAATGTTTTATAGATGGCACATGACAACAGTGAGACTAGCCAAAATGTTTAAAAGTACTTCAAATGTCTGTTGGATATGTAACCAAAGACCAGGTACTTATTACCATATCTGGTGGTCATGTCCTAAAGCAAAAAGGTTTTGCCTTATGATACATTTATGGTTGGAGCAGATGATTAAAAAACAAATAGAATTTAAACCAGAATTGTTTCTCTTAGGAATGATAGGCCCCAGCTATGACAAGGAGAGTGGATACTTAATGTTACATGTATTGACAGCAGCGAGAATTATGTATGCCCAATATTATGTATGCCCAATCCTTCATGGATTACTGCCTTGTCGTGGCGAAGGGGCTTGCGTAATTCAATGAAGCATGTATTTTTTTCCAATAGGCCTTTATTTTGTCACATGTCCACCAGATATGATAGTATGTACCTGAATTATGTTTACATTTCCAACATTTATTTGACACATTTTTAAACATTTTTGCTAATCTTGCTGGTGGCAAGTGCCATCTATAAAATATTTTATATAAATTTTCTTTATACGCAGTTGACATTGTCAATTTATAATTTCTCTCCCATAATATTTGCCATTTTTCTAATTCTATATTATGACCAAAGTTTTTCGCCCACCTTGTCATTGTCTCTACGTTTGTTTACTTTCCATCTCTAAAATTAACAAAAATTTATACTTTTTCTTAATTAGTTTCTCATCAGAAGTTAACAATATCTTATCAAATACACTTTGTTCTTTATAAAATGCATACAATTTCACATCTTTTTCATATCTATTTTGTATTTGTAAGAATGCCCACCATGACATGTTGATGCCCTGATTTTCCAGCTCTTGTTTTGATTTTAATGTCCCATCAGTATTCAAAATATCTCTATATGCCCAAGTTTTTTCAAAATCTAACAAATTTGGGTGTGAGAAAGCTTCCATCGTTGATAACCACCCTGGAATTTTTATATATATTTTAGTTTTAATTTTTCCCCGTACTATTATCAAAGCATTTCTGATACGGTGATTTTGAAAATACTTATGAATTTTGTTTTTCCCGTACCACAAAAAAGCGTGTCACCCCAATTGTAAGTCATGTCCCTCCAAATATAAAAACGTTTTATTCCGAAGCATTATCCATTCTTTCACTCATGTTAATACCGATGCTTGATAATACAAAGCCCACTCGGGTAGACCAACGCCTGCATTTTCCTTAGCGTCTTGCAACATTTTCATCTTTATTCTAGCTTTCTTTCCTTGCCATACAAACTTCAAAATTAATGAATTCAACTCTTGGAAGAGTTTTTTCCCAAGTTTTATCGGAATTGTTTGAAATAAGAATAAAATCTTAGGCAATATATTCATTTTAACTGTAGCAATTCTTCCTAATAATGACAATTGTAAATTCTTCCACTTTTCCAAGTCTAGCTTTATTTGTTTCAATAGCCTTATATAATTGTCTTCTTTTATTGTTGAGCATCTGGCTGATAAATATATACCCAAATATCTAAACTTTTTCACTATCTGTACTTCTATTGCTTCTGACAATCGGCTTTTTTGCTTATCCGTAAAATTCTTACCCCTTCATGGATTACTGCCTTGTCGTGGTGAAGGGGCTTGCATAATTCAATGAAGCTATGAGCTATGCCATGCAGGGCTACCCAAGATGGAAAGATCATAGCAGAGAGTTCTGACAAAACGTGATCCACTGGAGAAGGAAATGGCAACCAACTCCAGTATCCTTGCCATGGAAACCCTATGGACAGTACCAAAAGGCAAAACCATATGTCGCTGGAAGATGAGCCCCTCAGGTCAGAAGGCGTCCAATATGCTACTGGGGAAGAGCAGAGGGCTAGTACTAGTAGCGCCAGAAAGAGTGAAGCGACTGGGCCAAAGCCGAAAGGACGCTCAGCTGTGGATGTATCTGGTGGTGAAAGGAAAGTCCGATGCTGTAAAGATGTTTTCTCCATAGGAACCTGGAATGTAAGATCCATGAATCAAGAAAAGCTGGATGTGGTCAAACAAGAGATGACAAGACTGAACATCGACATCTTAGGAATCAGTGAACTAAAATTTATTTATTATTATTTATTATTATATTTATATACCGCCCTTCTCCCGAAGGACTCAGGGCGGTGAACAGGGCATACATAAATACAAAATATAAAAGTTAAAAAGAATTAAATAGAGCCCAACTAAAACAATATATAATAATTTAAAAAACCTCAGTAAAAATCCCAACCCATCCCCCATCAGGCCAGGCCGGCTTGTTCAAATAGAAAGGTCTTCAGATCGCGTCGGAAGGAGCGAAGGTCAGGTGCCGTCCGGAGCTCAGGAATGGGTGAATTTAATTCAGATGACCATCAGGTATACTACTGTGGGCAAGAATCCCTCAGAAGAAATGGAGTAGCCTTCATAGTCAATAAAAGAGTAGGAAAAGCAATACTGGGATACAATCCCCAAAATGACAGAATGATCTCAGTTCGAATCCAAGGCAAACCATTCAATATCACAGTACTCCATGTCTATTCCCCAACCACCAGTGCTGAAGAGGATGAAATTGACCGGTTCTATGAAGCCCTACAGCACCTTATAGAACTGACACCCAAAACCAATGTCCTTATCATCATGGGGGATTGGAATGCTAAAGTAGGAAGCCAAAAGATAACTGGAATAACAGACAAGTTTGGCCTTGGAGTACAAAATGAAGCAGGGCACAGGCTGATAGAATTTTGTCAAGAGAATACGATGGTCATAGCAAACACTCTTTTCCAACAACCCAAGAGACGGCTTTACACATGGTCATCACCAGACGGTCAACACAGAAATCAGATTGACTATATGCTAGCAGCCAAAGATGGAGAAGCTCTATACAGTCAGTAAAAACAAGACCAGGAACTGACTGTGGCTCAGACCATGAGCTTCTTGTGGCAAGGTTTAGGCTTAAATTAAAGAAAGTAGGGAAAAGCACTAGGCCACTCAGGTATGAATTAAATCATATCCCTGTTCAATATACAGTAGAGGTGACAAATAGATTTAAGGAATTAGATCTGATAGACAGAGTGCCTGAAGAACTATGGACAGAGGTTCGCAACATTGTACAAGAGGTAGCAACCAAAACCATCCCAAAGAAAAAGAAATGCAAGAAAGCAAAATGGCTGTCTGAGGAAGCTTTGCAAATAGCTGAGGAAAGGAGGGAAGCGAAAGGCAAGGGAGAAAAAGAAAGATATGCCCAATTAAATGCAGAATTCCAAAGAATAGCTAGAAGAGATAAGAATGCCTTTTTAAATGAACAGTGCAAAGAAATAGAAGAAAACAATAGAATAGGGAGGACCAGAGATCTTTTCAAGAAAATTGGAGAGATGAAAGGAAAGTTTCATGCAAAAATGGGCATGATAAAGGACCAAAATGGCAGGGACCTAACAGAGGCAGAAGAGATTAAGAAGAGGTGGCAAAATTACACAGAAGAACTATACAAGAATGAGCTTAACGTCCCTGATAACTACAATGAAGTGGTCACTGACCTCGAGCCAGACATCCTAGAATGTGAAGTGAAGTGGGCCTTAGAAAAGCTGAGCAACAACAAAGCTAGTGGAGGTGACAGTATTCCAGCTGAGCTATTCAGAATCTTAAAAGACGATGCAGTAAAAGTGCTACACTCAATTTGCCAGCAAATTTGGAAAACTCAACAGTGGCCACAGGATTGGAAAAGATCAGTTTACATTCCAATTCCAAAGAAAGGCAGTGCCAAAAATGTCCAAACTATCGCACCATTGCACTCATTTCTCATGCTAGTAAAGTTATGCTTAAAATTCTACAAGCTAGACTCCAGCAGTATGTGGATCGAGAACTACCAGAAGTACAGGCAGGATTTCAAAGAGGCAGAGGAACTAGAGATCAAATTGCTAACATACGCTGGATCATGGAGAAAGCTAGAGAGTTCCAGAAAAACATCTACTTCTGCTTCATTGACTATGCTAAAGCCTTTGATTGTGTGGATCATAACAAACTGTGGCAAGTTCTTAAAGAGATGGGCATACCAGACCATCTTATTTGTCTCTTGAGAAATCTATATGCGGGCCAAGAAGCAACAGTGAGAACTGGACACGGAACCACTGATTGGTTCAAAATTGGGAAAGGAGTCCGGCAAGGCTGTATACTTTCGCCTTGCCTATTTAACTTATATGCAGAGCACATCATGAGAAAGGCAGGGCTAGATGAATCAAAAGTTGGAATTAAGATTGCCGGAAGAAACATC
Organism: Daboia siamensis; assembly: GCA_024449315.1. Taxonomy (NCBI): domain Eukaryota; kingdom Metazoa; phylum Chordata; class Lepidosauria; order Squamata; family Viperidae; genus Daboia; species Daboia siamensis. The sequence goes on along the minus strand of JAKJMR010000438.1, from coordinate 21,698 downwards.
AACAACCTAAGATATGCAGATGATACCACTCTAATGGCAGAAAGTGAAGAAGAACTAAAGAGCCTCTTGTTGCGAGTAAAGAAGGAGAGTGCAAAACTTGGGTTGGAACTAAACATTAAGAAAACCAAGATCATGGCATCTGGCCCTCTCAATTCCTGGCAAATAGATGGGGAAGAAATGGAGGTAGTGACAGATTTTATTTTCCTAGGCTCCAAGATCACTGCAGATGGGGACTGTAGCCAAGAAATTAAAAGATGCTTGCTCCTGGGGAGGAAAGCCATGGCAAATCTAGACAGCACACTAAAAAGCAGAGACATCACCCTGTCAACAAAAGTGCGTATAGTCAAGGCTATGGTCTTCCCAGTTGCAATGTATGGCAGTGAAAGCTGGACCATAAGAAAGGCTGAGCGCCAAAGAATTGAATCCTTTGAACTCTGGTGCTGGAGAAGACTCCTGCGAGTCCCTTGGACTGCAAGGCGATCAAACCAGTCCGTCCTAGAGGAGATCAACCCTGACTGCTCTTTAGAAGGCCAGATCCTGAAGCTAAAACTCAAATACTTTGGCCACCTAATGAGAAGGAAGGACTCACTGGAGAAGAGCCTAATGCTGGGAAAGATTGAGAGCAATAGAAGAAGGGGACGACAGAGAATGAGGTGGCTGGATGGAGTCACTGAAGCAGTAGGCGTGAGCTTAAATGGACTCCAGAAGATGGTAGAGGACAGGAAGGCCTGGAGGAACATTGTCCATAGGGTCGCGATGGGTCGGACATGACTTTGCAACTAACAACAACAACAACAATATTGGAAAAATGAAAAGTTACCGACTGAAGAAGTATTAATCAAGAAAATATTGGATTGTGCAGAAATGGATAGATTAACTTTAGAGATTAAAGAGAAAGAACTTTCAGTTTAATATAGAACTTGGAACAAATTTTATCAATGGCTAGATAAGTGAGTTAGAGAGAAAGGAATGTGATATGCAATTTTGAATTTATTTGAGTAAAAAAAATACTATACATTGAAAACTTAGTATTGTTTATGATAATCTACTATACCTACCATTGTTATTATTAGCTTTACTACTTTTATTTATATATATTTACCCAGACAATATGCTGTTTGCCAAATATTGAATGTTATTGGGGGAAAACCCAAACCCTACCCCCCACCTTTCCTGTACCCTATCCCAAATTCCCATCCCATTATCCCCTTTTTTAACTCTATAAAAACTAATTTAAGAAATTCAAAAAAAGACTGAAAAACACAAAGGAGGGCGGGAGGAAATGGGACAAGAAATAGAAGGGAAATAGAAGGAATTAAGAGGAAAGAAGGGCCTGTTAAAATATAGGTTCTGACATCCATGCTTTGACATGAAGCAAGGACTCCTGTAGCTACAGCATTCAATACTAATTTATTTATTTATTGGCAGGCAAAGTTTCTGCCATCAGCCTTGTTTGCAATTGTTGAGGCAGCTGGGCACCTATATTTATTCTTTTGATTATGTGTCTCTATATGTGTATGTTTATGCACACTTATATACATACAAGTATGTATGTTTGTGCAAACATTTAAACACATATAATGCAAGTTACAGTTTAAGTTCTTAGTTTATATTTGAATTATTGCTTGTAAAACACCATCTAATTTAACACTGCAGCTAGCACTGACACCTAATATAGTATTTATTTAAATGAGGTGTAGGGATAGTAGCAACTTTTAATATTTTCCCTACCTCCTTTCATATTTTATTCAGAGAGTGTGTTGGTTCCAGAGGAGGTCAAATTTTAAACAATAAACAAAATCTGAATTGTAATGTAATACAAAGTGGACTGTGCTTTATATATATGCATTGCAAGATATATTGATTTATTTTGGTGGCAACTTCAGTTACATGGTGAAACATGTTATTATATAGAAACAAACAAAAATGTAAAACATAGCTAAAGCCAGAGAATAAAATGATGAGATTTATTATAAAATAAGGTGAAGAAATTTGATCAGTGAATATTTTAGTCTTTTGAACTAGAACACTTTAAAATTCTGTTATAGAATTTTAGCCTACTTTGTACATGTAGCAGTAAACAGAGGCTAGGCTAATTCTTTTCTTAGTAATAAGTCTGCTTACCATCTTGATTTTTTAAAGATACTATATATATACATACAATACATACATACACACACACACACACACATACATACATACATACATATTTACTTACTTACTTTGGGACAAAGCTTTTGGGTGCCAAAAGCCCAACAGATATTCTTTGAGTGCAAAAAGTAATTGGTGGCTACAGCCTAGTACTTTTAAAAAAAGTGTGCTCACTTATCTAGAAAAAAAGAAAAAAGTAAACTACAGTTGTAGTCTGTATCTTGAGTAACTGAAAGAGTACACTCTCTATGCACACGTTCATTAAACTGTTAGAATCTCAGTGCAAAACTCTGCAAATAATATGTAAAGTGTACTAATTGATTGTCTTTCTGTCCTGCAGAATTGTACATGGCCATATGTGAACAGATACAGTTATGAGAATCAGAAGCAGATTGTGTTCAAACTTGATTGTTGTTTTAAATCTATCTCAGGACCCACCCTAAACCACGTCTTAGGAAGACAAAACTCTTGGAGCCAAATCTAGTCCAAAAAGAATCTTTACTATGACATGCTTGGTTGTAGGAATACAAGACAGGACTTAATATTGTTCCACGAACCAAACCCTTATAAAGAGTTCCCGGTTTAACCCCCCTTACCCCCATTTGGTCAGTCTCCCATCATTTACCTCGTATCATCCCTCTCGTGAGAAAAAGGAACTTAGGACCTTTTATGTTTATTGCTCTCTTCCGTGACACAAGCCAGATGCTAGCCCCCCCTTTTGTTTCCCCAGTTCAAAAGGCTTCTCTTTTCCTTTGAAATGCCTAATACCGGTTCAATACACATCCATTCCCTCCTCTGCGGGAGATGGCAGAATCCATGGAATAATGTTTGAATTTGATATAAATGGATTCTGACAGTCCACTCTTCTTAGAAAAAAGATGTGTCCATCTGTAGGGGAAGAAAAGAAAAAGAAAAAAAATATGTAAATGTTAACTCGGTTTGTTCGTGTGAGATGGTCTCACGAAGTCGATGGTTCGTTAAGGAGCTTCCA
>JAKJMR010000438.1:0-13556 GCA_024449315.1 Daboia siamensis | reverse complement strand
ACCTTTTTGGGAACTGCCATGGCTGGCACAAAAACATCTAACAGTTCGGATATTCTGTATGAAATCTCTTAAGCAGCTTTGGTGCTTTAATGTGGTGTTTGCTGACCCATTTGTTTTCTGAGGAGGGGAGGTGTTTCCAAGCCACTAAATATTGGGTCGTTCCATGATGTTTCCTGGAATCCAGAATTTCTTTCACCTCAAAATGTTGTTCCCCTTCCACCATGATGTGAGATGGTGGTGGTGGAATTTTGGTTCGTAGGGGAGATTGTTGTTCTCTCTTTATTAGACTGCAGTAAAAGATTGGGTGTATTCGTCTAAGATTTTTAGGTAGTCCTAATTCAACTGTTACTGGGTTTATGATTCTTTTAATTGGAAAAGGTCCAATGTATTTTGGTCCTAGTTTTTTACAGGGTTGGAGAGACTTAAGGTATTTTGTAGACAGATATACCATCTCTCTCACCTTGAACGGTGTGGGATCGGCTCTTTTCTTGTCTTCCTGTGTCTTGTGTGCTAATCTAGCCTCTGTTAACGCATTTCTGACAATAGGCCAGGTGTATTGTAACTGAGCAATCCATTCCTTTAGTTCTGGAATTACTGGTTCTTTCAGGGTTAGATCAGGCATGGGGTTGAAGCTCTGGCCTGTAGCTACTTGAAAAGGAGTGTAACCTGTGCTGGAGTGAACTGCATTGTTATATGCCACTTCTGCAAAAGGCAGTAGGTCCTCCCAGTCTGTCTGTTGGAAACTTATATAACATCTTAAATATTGCTCAAGTACTGCATTAGACCGTTCAGATTGGCCATTTCCTTGAGGATGATGACTACATGTCAGTCTTTGGGTAGTTCCTAACAGGGATAAAAATTCCTTCCAAAATACTGAGGTAAATTGCACCCTCCTGTCAGATATGATGCGTTGTGGTGCCCCATGCAATCTGTAAATATGCTGTACAGAAAGTTTTGCTAATGCTTTTGCAGTTGGAATTTTTTGGCAAGGTATGAAATGGACTTGCTTAGAGAACAGATCAGTGACAGTCCAGACAACGGTGTTTCCATTGCTTTCTGGTAGTTCTACGATAAAGTCCATGGCTATTTCTTTCCATGGGGCTGAGGGATTCGCCACCGGTTGTAACAGTCCTGGCGATTTCCCTTGTAACCTCTTGGCCATTGCGCAAATTTGACAACTGCTCACATAGCTTTCTATGTCTTTTTTCATAGATGGCCACCAAAATGGCCTTTTAGTTAAGTGTAATGTTTTTACAAACCCGAAATGTCCTGCTGATTTTGTATCATGGCACAGTTGCATGAAATTGGTCCTCTGGGTGGCAGGTATATATAACTTCTCACCCACCCAAAGTAACCCATCTTTAATAGTGCACACATGCCTATTTTTCTGGAACCATTCGTCCCCTTCCAAGGACTTTCGGAATTCTATTCCGGTTTGGCTATCCACTTTCAGCTTCATTTTTACTTGTGCCCTGGTGGTGACTGGTGCTGCCAGTTGTTGTTCTGGTATGAGTGGTTTAAAGTCAGTTACCCGTGTGCTGTTATATTGGGGCATGCGAGATAATGCGTCTGCCAGGAAGTTCTTCCCCCCGGCAAGTGTTTGAGAGTGAAATTGAATTGGTGAAAGTGTTGGGACCAGCGGACTTGCTTAGGAGTGAGTTTCCTGGGCGTTTTTAGTGCTTCTAAATTTTTGTGGTCAGTCCAGACCTGGAAAGGTATTTTATTTCCTTCCAAAAATTGGCACCATGTTAATAACGACCACCTTAATGAGAATGCTTCCTTCTCCCATATTGGCCATCGTTGTTCAGTTTCTGTAAGTTTCCTGGATGTACATGCGCAAGGTTGCAATGCCCCCTCATCATTTTCCTGTAGTAATATGGCTCCGACTGCTACGTCTCTCGCATCTGCCTGTATTACAAAAGGTTTGTTGGGATCTGGGTGTTTAAGTACAGGTTCAGCAGAAAAGAGTCTCTTTATCTTCTCAAATAGTGCTTGACATTCCATTGACCATTTTAGAGGCTGGCTGGGTTTCACGGGGGACGCCCCCTTCGTTTTCAACAAATTTGTGAGGGGCATGGCTATTTGGCCAAATGCAGGGATGAATTGGCGGTAGAAATTTGAAAACCCCAGGAAACTTTGCAATTGCTTCCGTGTGTGGGGGGCTGCCCACTCTAATACTGCCCTGACCTTCTCAGGGTCCATTTTGATGCCCTCTGGAGATATGCGATATCCCAGGTAGTCGATTTTTTCCTGATGGAATTCACACTTCGATAATTTAGCATATAAATGGGCAGCTTGCAACTTTTTCAGGACTGCTCTGACTAGTTTGATATGTTCCTCTTTGGTTTCTGTGAAGATAAGAATGTCATCAAGGTAAACCAGGACCCCCTTATATAGGTGCTCTCTCAGCACATCATTAATTAATTGCATAAAGACTGCGGGAGGCCCTTGCAGTCCAAATGGCAATACTTTGAATTGGTAGCACCCCATTGGGCAGTTGAATGCAGTCTTCCATTCGTCTCCTTCTTTAATCCTAATACGGTAGTATGCTTCCCTCAGGTCTAGTTTGGTAAAAATACTTCCTTTCGATAGGTGGGATAGCATATCCTTCATTAGGGGAAGGGAGTACAGATTATATTCACTAATTGTATTCAGATTACGGTAATCCACACACAAGCGGAAAGAACCATCTTTCTTCTCCCTGAACAGAACTGGGGCGGCCACTTTGGGTTTGGCAGGCTCAATAAATCCTCTTTCTAAGTTTTTCTTTATGAATCTTTCCATTTCTGCCATTTCCCTTGGGCTCATGGCATACATCCTGGGTTTTGGGAGTTTTGCTCCAGGTTTGAATTCTATGGTGCAGTCTGTGGGACGGTGCGGGGGAAGCTCATCTGCCCTCTCCTCAATGAAAACCTCAGTCAGGTCCCTGTATTCCTCCGGTATCTCTGGTAATCCCTTCTCTTTCCCCACTGCTGCTGTCTCCTCCCTTTGGGTTGGGGGCGTGTTTTGGGGTTTTACGTTTTCCTGTTCCCCTTTTGGGAAGTTGAGTTCTGCTATCCTCCAGTTTATCCTGGGGTTCCATTTCTTCAGCCATTCCAGTCTAAAATCATTGGGCATTCCTTGCCTGGAGCCACTATAAACGTTATGTCTTCCTCATGAGACCCCAGGGACATGTGGATTGATAAAGTGGCTAGGGTAGCTGGTCCCCCCCCCCGCTATAGATCCATCTAATTGACTGAAGGAGATTGGTTGTTTTAGCCTCCTCACTGGGATGCTCAGTTTCTCTACCAGTGTTGGGCTGATGAGGCAGCGGATGCAGCCAGAGTCTATCAGAGCCTTTATTTTGATGGCTTTAGGTATAGAGGAAGCTAATATAGTCACTGTCTTAAGGATGGGTGGAAGAGGTCCACTTACCAATGGTTCTCCCTCTGAGCTGTCTTCTGAGGTGTCCACCGCCCCTATGGTGTAGGCCAGAATCCAATCCCAGGTTTTGGCAGGAATTGTGGACTCTACAGCCTCTGTCCCCTTCATGGAAGATTCTTTTGGGTTGCCTTGAGACTTCCCCAGCTTTTTGGAAGATGATGCCTCTGTTTTGCGTGGAGGGGCTTTCGAACAACATTCTGCAGCACGGTGGCCCTCTCTCCCACAATTGAAACATCCCTTTGATTTTTTAGCCGTGGCCGGTGGGTTTTCCCCCTCACGTGTTTGCTCGAGTGGCAGGCGGCCCCATGGCTTTCCTCTGCATTGTCCCTTCAATAGGTCTATTTCCACTTCCTCTGCCAGGACATACCAGTCGTCAAGATGGTAGGGGTCTCCTCGAGGTAGGCAAGTATCATACAGGTCGTAGTTTAGACCGTCTTTGAAATGGCTGAGGAGGATGTCTTCCGGCCAGTTCAGCTTGCTGGCAATGGCTCGAATTCTTGGGTATATTCGGCCACTGTTTGCCTGCCCTGCCTCACAGTTTTGATTCTCTCCCAGGCCTTCCGGTCAGCCAAAGGGTCCTCGAATCGCCGCCTCAAGGATGACATGAATCGGTTGAAGTCGTTGAGTTCTGGGGTGTTGGAGTCATGCAGGTTCACCACCCAGTCTGCAGCCGTCCCGTCCAGGGCAGATTGCACAATTCGGATGCGCGTTTTGTCACTGGGGATGTCCCGTCCATACTCTTCCATGTAGCTGAGGACTTGGGTAGGAAAAATCCCAGTTGTGATGGCTCCCCCTTGAACTTTGCTTCCAGGGGCAGGAATCTTTGACTGGAGCATTGTCTGCACCGCAGAGGGTATCGTTCCTCATCTTGATCCCCGTCTGTGGGTCTGGGGGGGTGGGTACTGCTGAGTCAGCAACTCTTTTTCCATTGGACGGTCCTGGGGTTTCAGGTGTTGGATCCCTTCCGTTACCCCTCCAGTTGCGACCCCAGGTGTTGCATCGGTTGTGGTTTCCAGCTCTCTCCTCCCTTAGTGAGCTCAGGGTTGCTTTCATCAAGTCAATAGCTTTTTCCAGAATCTGCTCTTCCTTACTGGAATGCAGGGAGTTCTCCATCTCTTGTTTCTATTCCAGTTGGTGGTCGCTCCGTCTCAGGGTCACTTCTCCCGAAGCCTTTTCCCACTCATTTTTCCTTCCAATGCCTATTGACCACCGGGGTTTTCATTCATGCTGCTCCACCGTTTCCTCCCAGGAGGAATATGATGCTTCATCTTCCCAATGTTTCTGGGAATTCGGCTGGGAGGAAGACTCCTTCTCCATGGGGCTTCCCTCTTCTCTTGCTTCATTGTCAGACATCATAATTATTTGCAAAGTCCCCCGGTAAGGTTTCTCCTTCCAGGTTGACTTCCAGTGCAAGTCCTGTCTAATGTCAGGACCCACCCTAAACCATGTCTTAGGAAGACAAAACTCTTGGAGCCAAATCTAGTCCAAAAAGAATCTTTACTATGACATGCTTGGTTGTAGGAATACAAGACAGGACTTAATATTGTTCCACGAGCCAAACCCTTATAAAGAGTTCCCGGTTTAACCCCCCTTACCCCCATTTGGTCAGTCCACCATCATTTACCTCGTATCATCCCTCTCATGGGAAAAAGGAACTTAGGACCTTTTATGTTTATTGCTCTCTTCCATGACACAAGCCAGATGCTATCCCTCCTTTTGTTTCCCCAGTTCAAAAGGCTTCTCTTTTCCTTTGAAATGCCTAATACCGGTTCAATACAGATCCATTCCCTCCTCTTCGGGAGATGGCAGAATCCATGGAATAATGTTTGAAACATACATTTATGAATATGATATAAATGGATTCTGACAATCTATGACATTGAGTGAGCATTAATCACCTAGACCAGTGTTTCTCAACCTTGGCAAGTTTAAGATGTGTGGACCTGAATTCCCAGAATTCTGGGCTGAGAAATTCTAGGTGTTGAAGACCATACAAAAGGGGTATGAAACTGCCAGCCCATGGGCTGGTTGCATCACATGAAGGCTGCGCCCACCCCAGCTCTGGCAGGTGATGTGGCAAGTTTGACACCCATGCCATACACCATAAAGTTGTCAAAGTTGGCAATAACCAGCAGAACTTGGTGATGTCAAAATGTGCATCAGGGTTTGAGTTGATTAGCATTTAAATGCAAGAGTATCAGAGCAGTAGACTAAACTGGGAAACCAAACAAACTTTGTGGAATGATAAATATCTTCTGATTGCTACAAAGAAAATTTGTGGCAATGTCCATGAAATAATGAAGTTGAATTTGTTTTCAAGGGGAGTTTATTTTTTTAAAGATTCTATAGCTACATTTTTTCAAAAGTGGCATAGAGCAGATCCAATATCAACTTGAAACATTTGGAAAATATTAGGACCAATAATCCATATCAAAATATGAATCTTCATTTTTCTTCTCATGCAAAGCTGTGACAGAATTTTCTTTTTTATAAGATAAAACAATATTGCATGGTGAAAACGTCTGGAAATAAATTGTTTTCAGCAGTTTCAACCACCATTTGAATAACAACAAGGAAATGTGGTGGCATTTGATTTGCAGCAATTGCCTTCCTTATATTTGCAAGAGATCAGGAAAGGTGAACCCTTCAACATGACTATTTTTTAAAACTGCTTTCTTCATTCTGGTAAATGCAAAATAAGCTGGCCCTAGAAAAACATTATATTTTTTATGCTTATACAGTTACCTTGTTATTAAATAAAAGTCAACATTTTTCTACTTAGAAAGCTCAAACAGGAGGATCTGTTCCATGGACCCTCTACTATTCAAGTAAAGTCATGCTTCAACTCTAATCCAGAATGGCTTTTTTTCTTGATTGTTGACTGCCATGGAAAACACACCTTGGGGGTTATTTCCAGTCCTTCTGTTTTTGTTCCTATACTTTTTTTAAAGAAAAGATTTACCCTTTTGTTAAGCTTTTAATTATTACTTGATTTGGGGATTAATTTAATTTGGGTTTATAAAGTTCATATTGTTTTTGTTTCTTACGTTTCTGAGTTGTTTTTTTCTTTTTCTTTCTGAAAATTTTATTAAATATACATTTAAAAACAAAAGCGGACATGATTCAACTTCCCTATATTAGTATTATCTTATGTCACAGAAAGAAATAACAAAAACCTAAAATACAGTCTATAACAGGACCGAGTATAACAAACTGTACATATAACATCTGTTGGGTTTTTTAGTAAACTGTCATTCAGTCCTCAGCGTTATATTTACATATCTTTCAGTTATGTCCATTGTATAGATGCTAATAAGAAATCCTTACATTATCAACCAATTAAACAATGTTCATCTCAGCGATCCTTCTTAATTCTAACCAATTGTACAAATTTTGCCAAATTTCATAATACTCTGTTTCGTTCATATTTTTGATCTCTAGGGTTAACCTGTCCATTTCAGTGCAGGATAAAATTTTATCTATTATTTCTTCTTCAGTGGGTGTTTCCTTTCTTTTCCATTTTTGGGCATATGCCAGTCTTGCTGCAGTTAAGATATGTACTAATAAGGACTTCTGGGTGGCAAGGCTCCGTTGCCGGCAGCCATTTCAGCTGTCAGCCCCGTCACTCCGTAGAATCGCCAAAAACAGTGACGATCAGCTGTTTTGGCGGCTCGGAAGTCCCCTCCTCAGGAGAAGAGGAGGGGGTGAGCGCTCAGGCAGGGGTAGAGCTCTCCCAGACCGCCAGAGTTGAAACTCTGGTGGTTGAAGGATTGAGCCCCCCCAAAGCCTGAGTTTGCTCCGGACCTCGGGACGCCTCTGCTCCAGGGCTTTGGAGCAAAGCAGGATGCAGCAACCATCCCTGCCAGCGAGAGTGAACTTTGGATTACTTGGATGCAGGCAGAGCTGTACAGGAGAATCATGTTAAAGCAAGTATATGATCTTTAACTCAGTGGATTTTGTGGAGATTTTTTAAAAAAGTGAAAGTGCACAACAGATAAGTGGGTGAAAATGGCTGCAAAATCATCTAAAGTTACTAGAAGCGCGGGGGCTTCCCCGGTGCAGCAATCTTCGTTACAGGCTTTAATGCCTCCCCCCCCCCCCCGCACCTGCACCTGCACCAGCTTTGACAGTAAAAGATTTGCAGGATGTTTTGCAAGAGGCTTTGAAAAAGCAATCCCAACAATTAGCTGAACTTATGGAGGATAAGCTAACAGAAATGAGGGCAGACATCTTACTTGCATTTCAAGGCATGGCTGTTTGTATAGAGAGTTTGGACGAGAGAGTGGAAGATCTCAGCCAAAATAATATCAGATTAGATGCTAAAATGACGGATGCTGAAACTGTGATGGATAAGATTGATGATGATTTAACCTTGGTGCAGTACCGAGAGATGGAGTTCACTGTGAGAATCAGAGGCTTAAAAGAGGATTCTAAGGAAAATTTGAAAAAAGTAGATTCAGAAGCTTTGGAAGGCATTTTGGGGCGTTCAGCAGAAGATATCATGGAGGATATAGATAAAATATTTCGTGTTAATTTATGGATTGCAAGACAAAGGAAATTACCCAGAGATGTGGTGGTTTATTTTACAAAGAGAACAATTAGAAATGAGGTCATTCAAGCTTTTTATAATAACAAATTCGCAATTGCAGAACAAGAAGTTTAATTTTAAAAGAGATCCCTCCAAGAATTTTAAGGAGAAGGAAGGAGTTTGCTTTTTTGGCAGAAGAATTAAGAAGACAGGATATTCAGTTCAGATGGGAGATTCCAGTGGGTATGGTGGTGATGTATGCAGGCATGAGACATCATCTTCTCACGGTGTTACAGGGACGTGATTTTTATGCTAATGTTCTAAAGGCAGTCCCTATACCACTTTTGGAATCTAAAAAGAAGAATGGCGAAGGAGAACATCAACCACAAAGTGAGAGTACACAAGGTGCTGAAGGAGTTATGCAGCTGAAAGATGGAGAATTTCAGAAAGGTACAGGAGTGGATCGAATTTCAGTATCATCTGAGGAGGTTAGAGACCAAAGAATGACACGTGCTGCTGCTAGACAAATGAGACAAGAGCAAGAACACCAAAGAGTTGTGATGGCACCTCAAAAACCTACTTATAGTGAAGCAGTGGGAGGAGTGCGACCTAAGAGAGTGCAGGTGATTTTGGAAGAGGTGCTCCAGAAGCTTCAGGTCGCAAAAGATGGTGACAAAGCTCCTAACCTGGAATGTTAATGGTTTCAATTCACCACATAAGAGAAAGAAAGTATTTCAATATTTAAAGCAATTTAAAAACGATGTTATTTGCTTACAAGAAACACATATTAGAGTGTCGGATCAAAAGTATTTGGTAAACTTGAGGTTGGGTACACAGTTTATTGCCTCTGTGACTGATAAGAAAAATGGAGTGGTCATTTATGTTAAGAATACATTGACAGTGACTTTAATTGAAGCAGATAAACAAGGAAGATATGTTATGATTGAACTGTTAATAGAAGGCAAGAAAACGCTTTTGGTTGGACTATACGTTCCTAATCAACAACAAGGAGATTTTTACAGCTTATTACACAGCAAGATTATCCAGTGGGATTATAAATCTTGTATTTTTATGGGAGACTGGAATGGCGTTTTGGATGTACAAATGTACAAAGAGTTTTTTTTTTTTTAAAGCATTCCAAGTCATGCTAAACTGCCTAAATCTTTTTTTGAGATGAGGGATGAGCTGGAATTGAGAGACGTTTGGAGAGAAAGGAATTTGCAAGAAAAAGAATTTACTTTTTTCTCCGACAGGCATCAATCTTTTTCTAGGATTGATTTTGTATTAATTACTAATGATTTCTTTTCTAGGATTAAGAAGATCAAGATCTGTCCAAGAACTATATCTGATCATAGTCCAGTATGGTTAGAGATAGAAAAAGATAACAGAGATAGACGGTCTTGGCGTTTAAATGAAAATTTGTTTAGATATCAGGAAAATGTGGAAAAGTGTAAAAAACAGATGATGGAATTTTTTGAAATTAATATGCATAAAGGTACTTCTATTGAGATGGTTCGGGACGCAAGTAAAGCTTATATGAGAGGTGTATTAATATATTTGAACAATCAACATAGACGTAAATGGGAATTTAGGAGGAAAGAATTAGAGGATGAAATTAAGGAAAAAGAAAAAGCTTTAATTCTGAATCCATCTGATGGGAAGATCAAAGAGGTAATTACTTTACTAAGCGGTCAGTTTGACAAGTTAATGGTAGATCAAGTGGCAACTAATTTGTGATATCCTAGACATAATACTTTTTGTAATGCTAATAAACCAGGTAGATGGTTAGCTTACTTGTTAAGGAAGAAGCAAAGGGCTTCTAATATAGATAGAATAGAACATAAGGGTAAAGTAGTGTATCAGCAGAGTCTTATTAAAAAGACTTTTGTGAATTTTTATTCTAAGCTGTATGCTAGAGATAAGATTAGAGATGTAGATATAGATGATTATTTGACAAAAGCTAATATTCCTGTTCTTACACAAGAACAAAAGGAAGGGATGAATCAATTGATAACTGATGAAGAAATTTTTTTAGCAATTAAACAATTGAAAGTGGGTAAAGCACTGGGTACTGATGGATTGACTGCTGTGTATTATAAATATTTACAATTAGAAATGGTGAAACCTTTAAGGGAATTGTTTAAGACAATTCAAATGGGAGGAGGGGTACCTCCATCCTGGAAGACTGCTTGTATTTCTTTGATTCTGAAGGAAGATCAGGATGCCACCCAAGCTAAAAATTACAGACCAATATCGCTTTTGAATACTGATTACAAGATATTTGCTAAAATCTTAGCTAATAGATTAATGAGGGTAATACAACAAGTGATTCATAGTGATCAAACTGGATTTATAAGTGCTAGACAAATGAAGAATAATGTGAGACATATTGTAGATTTATTGGAATTTTTGGAAAGAAACAACCAGATCCCCGCAGCGCTGATCTTTTTGGATGCTGAAAAAGCCTTTGATCAATTGGATTGGCAATTTTTGATGAAAGTATTAGAGAAAATGGAATTTGGGGAAAATTTTTTACAACCAATTAGGGCAATATACCAAAATCAAACAGCCCGTATAATAGTAAATAACAGTTTGACTGAATCATGTAATATTGAAAAGGGTACAAGGCAGGGGTGTCCGTTGTCACCTCTATTATTTGTTCTAACATTGGAAATATTACTGATTAAAATACGTGATTCGAATAAAATTAGGGGAATTCAAATAAGAGACCAGGATTATAGATTGAGGGCGTTCGCGGATGACTTGGTTGTTACAATAACTCAGCCGGATTATTCAGTTGTAGAATTGATGGAGATAATAATGTCATATGGGAAAGTTTCTGGATTTAAGATAAATACACAAAAAACTAAAATATTGTCTAAAAATATGACTGTATCACAAAAGGCTGTTTTAGAAGAGATAACGGGATTTGAAATAGTGAAAAAGATTAAATATTTGGGGATATATCTGTCAGCTTCAAATGTGAAGTTATATAAAAATAATTATGAAAAGTTATGGAAAGAATTAGATAGCAAGAAAAAACTAAAATTATCTTTATTGAGAAGAATTGCAGCAGTGAAAATGAATGTATTGCCAAAATTTTTATTCTTATTTCAAATGATACCTATACTTAAAAAGGATTTAAATTTGGAGGAATGGCAAAAAGGAATTAATAAATTTGTTTGGGCAGGGAAAAAGCCACGAGTTAAATTTAAGATAATGCAAGATACGTGAGAAAGAGGCGGTCTTAAAATGCCTAATTTTAAATTATATTATGAGGCTGCTGCTTTGTCATCGATAAGTGACTGGTTTAATTTAACACAAGGGAGATTATTAAATCTTGAGGGTTATGATTTGTTATTTGGCTGGCATGCATATTTATTGTATGATAAGAAGGTGGACAATGTGTTTAAGATGCATATTTTAAGGCATGCTCTGTTGCGAGTTTGGAAAAAGTATAGACATAAGTTAAACTATAAGATACCAATTTGGGCAATACCGAAACACGTAATAGAAAATATAAATGTGGGATTTAAACATGATGAGACTACATATAAGGAAATTTTAAGTTTAGAAAGGAATGTATGGCAATTAAAGCCATATAACATCTTAAAAGAAGAAAAGATTGTATAAACTTGGTTTCAGTATGGGCAACTACAGGCAAGGTGGAAAGAGGACCAGAAAGTTGGTTTTTTGAGGATTGATGACAATTTGGTGAAACAAATTAGAGATCAAGGTCAAGCACATATAAAAAGGATATATAATGCATTGATAGAAATTGATTCAGAAACGGAATTGGTTAAAGACTGTATGATAAAGTGGGCTCAGAATTTTCAAAAAGTTATAACAATGGATACTTGGGAAAAGATTTGGGTTAGAAATGTAAAATTTATACAGGCCCAAAATTTAAGAGAAAATTTTTATAAAATGTTTTATAGATGGCAGTTAGATCCTAAAAAATTAGCAAGTATGTATCCGAACTGTCAGCCCAAATGTTGTGAGGATGCAATGTATTTTCATATATGGTGGACTTGTAAAAAGGTTAAAGCTTTTTGGATTAAAATTTGGTGGAATATGCAAACGATATTTAAGAAAAGGATAAAGTTTTCTCTGCAATTGTTTTTATTGGGTATTATTACAGATACTACTGTTATAGATACTAAGTTGATGTTGAATTTAATCACGGCAGCAAAACTCTTAGTAGCGCAATATTGGAAGAAGGAAGAACTGCTGACTATAGAAGAGTGGACTTTAAAAGTTTCCAACTTGGCGGAAATGGCAAAGATTTCAGCATATTTGAAAGACCAATCGCAACAGAGATACATTGTGGAATGGAGGAGATGGATTGATTATATTCAGAATAAATATGGGACTAAAAAGTTTCATTTAGCATTTGAATAAGTAGTGTATCTATATGATGTATAATTAGTTAGTAGTTATTTTACTAAGAGTTAAAGTGCGATAGAATTTAATGTTTTATTGTTGTTAGCATATTTTAGAATATGTTTGTTTGTATTTTTATACCCTGTATTCAGCTCTGGGAAGTCGGGGAGAGGGGAAGGGTGGTTGGGGAGGGGTTGGGGAGAGGGGAGGGGGAGGAAGGGGGGGTTGTACTCAAAAATGTATTGTAAAACTTTTCAATAAAAAAAAGATATGTACTAATAAGTAGAGAGATGCTTTACTGAGATTATCATTAATAATCCCTAATAAAAAGATTTCTGGTTTTAAATCAAATTTTTTTCGTAATATTTCTTTCAACCAATTTTTTATCTGCTACCAAAAATTTTGCACTTCTGAACATTCCCACCACATATGATATTAAGTTGCTGGAAGCCTTCTGCATTTCCAGCACATTGGTGAGGTTATTTTATCTATTTTTGCTAATCTTGTAGGGGGAAGATGCCATCTATAAAACTTCTTGTACAAATTCTTTTTATAGGAGGTGGCTAGCATTAACCTCCTATTTCTATCCCATAGTAATTGCCAATTATCTAAGTCAATATTATAACCAAAATTTTTACTCCAGGTTAACATTGTTTCTTTTACCTGTTCTTCTAACAAATCCTGTTCTAATAAATATTGATATATCTTTTTTATCATTCGATCTTCTGTTCCTAGAAGAATTTTATCTAATTGTGTATGCTCTAGTTTTATCCCTGATTCTTTTTTATCTTTTCTGTATCGTGACTGTAAGTAAGTATGGAATGGTGGGTAAGTATGCCCACCATTCCAGCTCTAAACCATCTTCTGATAATCTTTCTCTTGTATTCAGGTCTCCATTTTCTTCTAAGAGATCTTTATATGTAATTACACTTCCTAGATTTATAAACTTGGGGTACATAAAAATCTCTAATATAGATAGCCAATTGGGAATTTCTATATAGTTAATTTTTAAAATTTTTATCCACACATCTAATAGTGCCCGTCTAATGTGATGATTCTGAAAGTACTGATGAGCCCTATATTTTCCATCCCACATTATAGCATGCCACCCAATTTGCATGTCATGACCTTCTAAGGCTAGTAGTCTTTCGTTCCTTAAATGTATCCAATCCTTTATCCATACCGCTATTGCTGCTTGATAATATTTTTCCCAATCTGGGAG
>JAKJMR010000437.1:379872-390797 GCA_024449315.1 Daboia siamensis | reverse complement strand
TTTTTTTTCTACCTATTTTAATCGGCAGTTGTCATTTGACAGTTTAGATTCACAAATAAAAAAAAGAGCCATCCGGAAGTGAGTTAGCTAACAAGACAAGCAAACACAGAGATAAACTACCTTTGATTTGGCTTGGCCAACTGCTCCATTTGGGACGCCACTGAAGTGCAGGTTTTTAACTTTGGCAACAAGTTTGTTCTTTCCTTGGATAGGGAATGAGGGCCAGCCTAGCCAACATCCCCTGCAATCATGGCCCATCAGGAGTGCGTGATACCAGAGCAAATGGAAAGGAAAACGCAGCGTGAGCGCAAGCCGCAGCTTGCCAATCTGACTCTTCCACTGGAAGCTGACCCCTGCCAGGAGCCGATGTGCTTTGCTTCCCATCAAACAGGCCAAATTGCACTGAGTCACAACGAAAATACTCGCAAAATTGCCTCGATCGCTTACAATGGTGAGGCAGGGGGTGGAAATTAAGGCTCAGCCATGCTATTGCCGTTTCCAACACCTCTTCTTAAAAAAAGGGGAAAGGCTGGTTCATTTGGAGCCAGCAGCAGGATCGTCAAAATGGGGCAAACAGCATGACACGCATTAATCCCCTCTTTTTCTCTATTTCGTCCCCCTCCTCGCTTCTGTATATGGAGTTGCTCAGTGCAGCAACAGAAAGTATACCACAAACACCCTCCAAGGGCCCTGCCAACTCTCTCATTCTGTACTACAGGTAGTCCTCGACTCACAACCATTCATTCAGTGGCCGTTTGAAGCTACAACAGAAAAAAGCGACGTAAGACCGTTCTTCACACTTAAGAACCGTTGCGGCATCCCACACGGTCACCTGATCAAAATTCAGACTCTTGGCAACTGACTCATATTGTGGACGGTCGGGGTGTCCCGGGTTCACGTGATCTATCTTTGGCGACCTCCTGACAAGCAAAGTCAATGGGGGAAGCTGGATTCACTTAACAACTGCGTCACTAACTTAACAGCTGCAGTGATTCCCTTAAGAGTTCAGGCAAGAAAGGTCATAAAAAGGGGCAAAATTCACTTAACAATTATCTTAGCAACAGAAATGCTTGACTCAATTGAAGTCATATGTTGAGGACTTCTGGGATACACCCTTCCAACTGTGTGAATAGAACAGAACAGAACAGAACAGAACAGAACAGAACAGAATAGAACAGAACAGAGTAGAGTAGAAAAAATAGAATAGAGTAGAGTAGAGTAGAGCAGAGCAGAGCAGAGCAGAACAGAACAGAACAAAATAGAATAGAATAGGAGTAGAGTAGAATATAGAGTAGAGTAGAACAGAACAGAACAGAACAGAATAGAATAGAGCTGGAAGGGACCTTGGAGGTCTTCTAGTCCAGCCCCCTGCTCAGGCAGGAGAACCTATACCATCTCAGACAAATCTCCAGTGATTTTTAACAGTGTTATTCTGTATTATTTGATTGTCAACTGTATAAGAAAGAGAGGGACTTGTATCTTGGTCTGCACATTGGATGAATGAACTATTGGGACCCTGATTAAAACAACACATTTCATGTGTGATCCCAAATCCCAAATGACAAAGAAGGAGTCCTTTATTTACGATCACAAATGAGCCTAAAATTTCCATTGCTAACCGAGACAGTTGTGTAGTGACTTTTTCCCATTTTAGGACCTTTCCTGCCACCGTTGTGAAGTGAATCACTGCAGTTGTTAAGTTAGTAACACAGTTGTTAAATGAATCTGCCTTCCTCCTTGACTTTGCTTGCACAAGGGAATCACAGGACCCAGGGATGCTGCAACCATCATAAATATGAGTCACTTGCATAAATACATGCATACTGCCAAGTGTCTGAATTCTGATCATGTGACCATGGGTATACTGCAACCATCATTAAGTGTGAAAAATGGTTATAAATAATTTCTTTCAGGGCTGTTGTAACTTTGAAGAGTCGCTAAATCAATGATTGTAAGCTGATGACTACCTATATAACATGGCCCTCTATTTGAATAAAATAGTTCAGCTGAGATCTATATATGTGGGTCTGATGGAGTAAATTATAGGCATCACTCAGGAACCTGATATTATCCTATTGTATTCTGTTCATTTAATCTGTTTCTTGCGTTCCACTTTTATATATGGTTCTATTGTGCAATGTCATATCTTTCATTCTGTATTTTGATATTGTGATTCCTCACCAGCCAGTAGATCCGGCAGCTGAGTCTGAGGAATCAGAGGAAGAGGAGGAGGAGGGGCCTGGAGTGACATCAGAGTCAAAGGAAGGCTCTGAGGAGCTCCAAGACTTACAGTCGGGTGAGGAGCCTGGCCCTTCTACTCGCGCTCAGGCTGAGACACAACTGTGCTGGGAGCCTGAGTCGGACGGTGATGAGGCATAGCTGGGAAATATTCAGGATGCACGAAAATGCCAGTAAGAAAAGAGAGGCCAATGTGTTGTGCAATTAGCTCACATGGTGTCACAAGATGGTGGGTTTGTTGTCACTGTGAGTTGTGGTGGTGGTGGGGGGCACGAAGGGAGGCTCAGCCAATCTCAATGTATACATGTTGTACTTTGATAAGAAAGATTCATTCAGAGTAGGACAGAGGAATGCAATGGGGCGGCTCCAAAGGCAAAGGAGAAGGCATTAGGAAGCCACGCCTTGGCTGAATAATAAAAGAGAAGGTGTGGGACGTGCTGGTTGCTGAAGGCCACCATTTGTGTTGAGGATCTAGTTTCTGTTAATTGTTTTTGTTTGTCTTGGACATTGACTCAGGTCTGTGGATAATAAGAGGGGTTGGTTTTCTTGCGGTTCCTGCCTGCTTGATTGGAAGAGGGGTTTCTCCTTGTGAACATAGCAAGGACTCACGTGGGCTGGGACAGAACAGATATGGCCTATATTTATTTATTTATTTATTTATTTATTTTATTGGATTTATATACCGCCCTTTCCCGAAGGACTCAGGGCGGTTTACAGGGTATTTAAAACCAAATCAATAGAAAAGTTAAAAACAATTTAAAAAGATTAAATCAAATCCCTAAAAAATAAAAACCCCAGTTAAAAATTCTCAGCCTGGGCCGGTGAGCTCAAAGAGCCAGGTCTTCAGGTCCCGGCGAAATGAACGAAGGTCGGGGGCAGTCCTAAGCTCCACGGGCCCTCCCCCTGGGTGTTATCCGCCGGCAGTCTTACCGGCGGCACCCTGAGAAGACCCTCCCTGTGGGAGCGCACTGGATGAAGGAACTTGATGCTGGCAGCAGGTGTTCCCTCAGATATCCCGGACCCATGCCATTTAGGGCTTTATAGGTCATCACCAGCACCTTGAATCTCACCCGGAGGGCAACCGGAAGCCAATGCAGTTCGCGGAGTAGAGGTGTTACATGGGAGCATCGGGAAACCCCCATCACAACTCGCGCGGCCGCATTCTGCACCAGCTGAAGCCTCCGAGTGGTCCTCAAGGGCAGCCCCATGTAGAGAGCGTTGCAGTAGTCTAAGCGGGAAGTCACGAGCGCATGAGTGACTGGGCGTGGGGCATCTCAGTCCAGGTAAGGGTTGCAACTGGCGCACCAGGCGACCCTGGGCAAAAGCCCCCCTGGTCACGGCTTTTATATGCTGATCAGAAACATTATAGATATTATTTCAAAGAACTTTCTCTGACTTTGAACCCATTTGGAGAAAGGTGTTTTTTTTTTCCTTTTTTCGGATGAACTTTCCATTTATTGCATCAAAAACATTCCAGTGAGAGGTGTGTGCAGAGCCCTGACTGCTTTAACGCCAGTGTAATGGAAACATTAATTATAAGGTAATTTGTAACCCTTAAGCTCTGGGGAAAAAAAAAAAGCTTTGGGGTTTAATGAAAAATATCAGCGGGAGAATTATCCCCCATTTTTCATTACACAACCAGTCACCTCTCGGCTGCTCATTTTCTCGCATTAAAAGTTCCAACAATTCTAAAATGGAAAGCTGCAACAATCCTCGCAACTGAAATGGATAGAAAAAAACACACACAGGCAATCATCAGAGATGGCCAAACTGACTGCTTTTAACAATTATAGAATAGAATATATCCCCCCCCTTTTTTTTTTCTACTTGGAAAAAGTTTCTAAACTTTTGTGCTCAAGGCAGGGAAAAAAAAACAATGAAATTCTGATTTCGGGATTTTCTAGTAAGTTGGTTGTTAGTACAAGGGTCTTCAAACTTGGCCCTTTTATGATTTGTGGACTTCAACTCCCAGAATTCCTCAGCCAGCATGCCTGGCTGAGGAATTCCGGGAGTTGAAGTCCACAAGTCATAAAAGGGCCAAGTTTGAAGACCAAGTATGTAAAAATAAAAAGATGAGGCTATACAGGTTGTCCTTGACTTATAACGATTTATTTAGTGACTGTTTGAAGTTACAAAGGCAATGAAAAAAGGGATTTATGACTGTTTTTCACACTTAAGGCTGATGCGGCATCTCCGTGGTCACGTGATCAGAATTCAGATGCTTGGCAACTGACTCATATTTACGATGGTCACAGTGTTCCAAGGTCACGTGATCCCCTTTTGCAACCTTCTGCCAAGCCATCTGGGAAGCCAGATCCACTTAACAACCGGGTTATTAACTTAACAATTTGCAGGGATTTGTTTAACAACGGTGGCAAGAAAGGTCGTAAAATGGGGCAAAATTCAGGTAACAAATGTCTTGCCTAGCAATAAACATGTCATTAAGTCGAGAACTACCGGCGTTTTATTATTTTTATTCTACTGTACTGAGTGAAGTTGGAAGTTAATGCCTTTTTTTCCTCTCCCTCCCCCCACCCTTATTTCATACTTTCCTTCTCTCTGATTTTCTTCTGCCCATTTCCCTATTATTGTGGTTTTCTTTTGTTTTTATGGTTCATTTATTTAGGAAATTTGAATGCCACCACATTTCTCTAGCAAACGACTCTGGACGTCTTTAAAATAATAACATTTTAATAAAATGTCTATGGAGATTCTCAGTCATC
Organism: Daboia siamensis; assembly: GCA_024449315.1. Lineage (NCBI taxonomy): Eukaryota > Metazoa > Chordata > Lepidosauria > Squamata > Viperidae > Daboia > Daboia siamensis. The sequence goes on along the minus strand of JAKJMR010000437.1, from coordinate 385,836 downwards.
CAGGTCATAGTTCTCCCAAAGATGCTTTTTCAGGAGGCAACTGGACTCTCTTGTTTTTCCTTTGAAGACGTTTCACTTCTCATCCCAGAAGCTTCTTCAGCTCTGACCGGATGGCGAGGAAGGGAAAGATTGATACTCCTTGCAGACAGCTGGTCGTTTGCCTTCTTTTAGAGAGTCGTTGAGGCCACTTGGAGGTTTGTCTGTCCCCTCAGGGTCACCTGAGTGGTGCAAATGGATGTGGAACTTTCTGGAACTGCTGAAAGGACTGTGTTGTAGACTGGAGATAGTTAGATGATGTCGTATCCCTCCCCCTCTGTTGAGAGAGGGCTGTTCAATTTTGATCCAGTCAGAGCTGAAGAAGCTTCTTGGATGAGAAGTGAAACAACTTCAAAGAAAAACAAGGAACTCCAGTTGTCTCATGAAAAAGCACCTTTGGGAATAATAATAATAATAATAATAATAATAATAATAATAATAACAACAACAACAACAACAATAGTAACAACAACAACAACAACAACAACAACAACAACAACAACAATAATAATAATAATAATAATAATAATAATAATAATAATAATTATTATTATTATTCCAGGGGCTGGGCCTGGACAGCTATCGGGTGCGGTCCCTACGGTTAAGGGATTACCAGTCTTCTGATTGGTAGTGGCTTAGCCACCGTGAACCAACCCAGGCACCTCCAATCACCAATGATGAGAAGAAATTTTAAAAGAATCCATACTGGATCAGTCGTCACCGGGTCAACAAGGACCGCGTCAGACGCTATGGCTCCTGGACATCTGTCGAAAAATGGGCCACAGCTCAGTTGCTACTGCTGGGGAGCCAGAGCGTACAACTGTAAAGCGACTGGAACAAAAGCTGGACAACTGAAGAAAATCGAGAAATCATCCAATGCTACTACCAGGCAGAACCAACAGCCAGGGGATTTCAAAAAAAGAATGATGCATCTGTGGAAGGAAAAGCACTCAGCAAGTGGCCAATAGGATCTTTGATAAGGCAATCAAGTTGATCAGTTAGAAAAGAAGCTTTTATATCAATGTGGCTATTATTTGCAGAAATATTTTAAAAAAAATGCCTATATTTAATTGTTATTTATCCAGAGAAGAATTGTATTAATTCAAGGTTGGCAAAAGAGAACATTTTTGGAAGAAGAGAACATCAAGCAATGAAATGAAATTGTTATTGATTGGTGTTTTTTTTTTTTAATGTAAACCCGGACAACAGGATGTTTAACAAATATTAAGATGGTTATGTGTAAAAAATAAACAATAAAACATATTTTTAAAAAAGAATTGGACATACCTTAGTGACTGAACAACATCAACAACTAATGACTCTTTTCTTGCTACTAAACAAAGAAAAAAGACAATCAATGCAGCTTACCAGCCCATTCAACTGAATCTCTCTCCACTTTTCTGCCTTTTACGTTGGGAAGGAAAATCTTTCTTTTTATCAGAGCGAATTAAAGTGTGTAGACGATCAATATAAAAACCATACCTCTCTGAAGTCCATGTGTACATGTGAACAGGAACAGTAGGAGGCTTACAACCTCAGCCTTCATCTTAGTTCCCTAACAATCACACTGGATCGTCACGCATGTAACGATGCGTGCTTTCTATGGCTGGAATTGCAAGTGGGGCTGACAAACAAACCCTTGCCTTTATATCTTGCTTCCCTTTATATTTTTTTGATCAATGATTAATGGCCACCCAAGGGTCAGAGAGTAGATACCCTTTGCCTGGCTGAGATGAAGGCAAGGTCCAGTGATAGGCAAACACATGGGAGAAGAAGAAAATTTGACCCCAAACTATGCTTAGACTTAAACATTAACTCAGCAGTCTTAACCGTGTTAATGCCACTTTATAATGTCTTGGTATTATGGCCATGCTGCATTTAGTTTACGTAGCCATGATATAAAAAAACATGTTGAGACTCTAGAAAGAGTGCAGAGAAGAGCAACAAAGATGATTAGGGGGCTGGAGGCTAAAACATGTGAAGAAAGGTTGCAGGAATTGGGTATGTCTAGTCGTTTAAATCTAGACAGCACACTAAAAAGCAGAGACGTCACCCTGTCAACAAAAGTGCGTATAGTCAAGGCTATGGTCTTCTCAGTTGCAATGTATGGCAGTGAAAGTCGGACCATAAGAAAGGCTGAGTGCCAAAGAATGGAGGCCTTTGAACTCTGGTGCTGGAGAAGATTCATGCGAGTCCCTTGGACTGCAAGGCGATCAAACCGGTCAGTCCTAGAGGAGATCAACCCTGACTGCTCTTTAGAAGGCCAGATCCTGAAGTTGAAACTCAAATCCTTTAGCCACCTAATGAGAAGGAAGGACTCACTGGAGAAGAGCCTAATGCTGGGAAAGGTTGAGGGCAAGAGAAGAAGGGGATGACAGAGAATGAGGTGGCTGGATGGAGTCACTGAAGCAGTAGGCGTGAGCTTAAATGGACTCCAGAAGATGGTAGAGGACAGGAAGTCCTGAAGGAACGTTGTCCATAGGGTCGCGATGGGTCGGACACGACTTCGCAGCTAACAACAACAAGTAGTTTAATGAAAAGAAGGACGGGGGGGACACATGATAGTAGTCTTCCAATATTTGAGGGGTTACCACAAAGGAGAGGGGGTCAACCAATTCTCCAAACCACCTGAAGGCAACACAAGAAACAATGGGTGGAAACTGATCAAGGAGAGAAGCAACCTGGAATTAAGGAGAAACTTCCTAACAGTGACAACTGCTTACCTTCAGAAGTTGTGGGTGTTCCATCACTGGAGGTTTTTAAGAAGATACTGGACAGCCACTTTCTGGAATGGTATAGCATTTCCTGTCTGAGCAGGAGGTTGAACTAGAAGACCTCCAAGGTCCCTTCCAACTCTATTATTTTGTTAACCCCTCATGGCTTCAAATATGAAATGATTGACGCTGAAGAAGGATCTTTTCTCTCTTAACAGGACCAGGTTTTAGACTTCAAATCTGGTTTAATGGCTTCTCCAAGAAAGAGATTTTACTTCTTCCTTGCAGGCCCAGTTTGCTAAATATGGTAGAAGAGAATATTTGTAGTTCTGGGTTGAATGGAAGGATCCTAGGTGCTCTCTGAACTTGGCTGTTTTTTTACATTTCATGTAAGCTGGGGAGGCCTCCTAGGCCCAGAACGGCCCACTGGAAGTTCAAAGATGGCACTTCCGGATGTTTGTTCTGGGCCTGGGAGGACTCCCTGGCTCAGAATGGACTTCTGGAAGTGGCATCCATGCACTTCCAGCAGTCCGTTCTGGGGTTTGGATAAAAGGGCTAGGGCAGGGGTCTGCAACCTTGACAACTTTAAGACTTGTGGACTTCAGCTCCCAGAATTCTAGGAGCTGAAGTCCACAAGTCTTAAAGTTGTCAAGGTTGCTGTTGTGCATTGGGTTTGTTGCACAGGAATGAAGACGAGGCGAGTGAGTTTAGCAAAGAGCATAGTTTATTTCTTGCAGGATCTGAACTAGAGAACTGGGCTGCAGCTGCAGCAATTTATAGCCTGGCCCCTAGGTGGCAGCCAATAGGTTTAAAGCAACCTATTACCGCCTAGGGGCAGCCAATAACAGCACTGGAGACGGGGTGTCTGAGGTGCTGGGAGCCGTTAGCTAGCTCCAGCTTACCACGTGGTGTTACAATCAAGCCCAACTCATTACAGTTGCAGACCCCTGGGACGGTTAACCGAAGTCAACAAAAAATTAGTTACCAACTGGTGCAAACCGCCTGAATTCCACCACTGCATTACCCAACTAGTAACATCTCCAACGCTAGAAGAAAATGGGGTTTGTTCTCTGTTTATATGCAAGTGGCTTGCCTTGTCGATGTTGCTGAGAGGGCTCTTAGTGGTTCCTTGATGAGGCTGTTGTGCATAATCCCTGTGTGTCTGTTGATGACTTATTTGTTTGAGTTCCAGGCTTAGAGAACTCATGGAAGCCAGGCACTCAGACAAATCTGCCATTAACAGGCACATAGAGGTAAATAACACTTGCATACCATTCGAAAATGATAATTTAAAAAGCTAAAAATGAAACCAAAAAGACCAAGACACCTCCTTGCCAGCAATCAATACCCAGATAAGCAAAGAGGAACCCCAAGATTAATACTAGATCAATGACCAAGAAGTAAACCATACTCCAATCAAGGAACTAGAATCAAGGAACTAGAATCAAGATCACGTGAAGTGTTAATACCACTTTACAAGGCCTTGGTAAGGCCACACTTGGACTACTGCCTCCAGTTTTGGTCACCACAATGTAAAAAAGACGTTGAGACTCTAGAAAGGGTACAGAGAAGAGCAACAAAGATGATCAGGGGGCTGGAGGCTAAAGCATATAACTAACAGTTTCTGGAATTGGGTCTGTCTAGTTTAATGAAGAGAAGGACGAGGGAGGACATGATAGCAGTCTTCCAATATCTCAGGGGCTGCCCCAAAGAAGAGGGAGTCAAGGGATTCTCCAAAGCGCCTGAAGGCTGAAGAAGAAGCAATGGATGGAAACTAATCAAGGAGAGAAGCAACCTAGAACTGAGGAGGAATTTACTGGGAGGACAATTAACCAGTGGAACAACCTGCCTCCAGAAGTTGTGAAAGCTCCAAAACTGAAAGTTTTTAAGAAGAGACAGACATTTGTCTGAAATGGTATAGGGTTTCCTGCCAGAGCAGGGCGTTGGACTAGATGACCTCCAAGATCCCTTCCAACTTTATTATTATTATTATTATATTAACCACTAACTCAGGGAAATAGTCAAACAATGAACAATAGCCTAATCAGGGGATGCTGCAGCCTTCATAAATGCATGCCAGTTGCCAAACAGCCAAATTTTGATCACATGGCCATGGGGATGCTGTGATGGTAATAAGGGTGAGGACTGGTAGTAAGTCCCATTGCAAAGGGCTAATGCCTCCTTAAATAACACCAGCTGCCTGCAATTAGTGCAGGTTCGAGTCCCACCAGGCTCCAGGTTGACTCAGCCTTCCATCCTTCCCAGGTAGGTAAAATGAGGACCCAGATTGTTGGGGGCAATAAGCTGACTTTGTAATAATGCCGCTTGGGGTGTGTGTGAAAGCCCTAACAAGCAGGCATATACATAGAATGAAGGCTACTGTTAAGCTTGTAAGCCGCCCTGAATCTTCGGAGAAGGGCGGGATATAAATGCAATAAAAATAAAAAAATAAATAAAAAAAACGGGTGCTAAACAAATGGTAATTCTTCCTGATCCATAGCCCAAGATGAATTCCAAACTTTTAGAATTTTTCCCCGGGTTCAACGAGGCTTGGAACGTTTCATAAACATTGAGGTTACAATGGGAAACACGCATCAGAGCCACCTGGTAGAGTTGGGCGGCCACAGAAATTCAATCGATCAATCAATCATCAACCGACATCCAATTTTATTTTATTTATCAGATTTACACAGTTGCCCTATATTTATATTTAGAAATGTAGCTGCCCTACATTTATCCACACCGGTAGTCCTCAACTTACAACGACAACGTAGCCTAAAATTGATGCGGTAAGTGAGACATTTGTTAAGTGGGCTTTGCCCCATTTTGCGATTTTTCCTGCTGCAGTTGCTAAGTGAATCCTTGCAGTTGTTAAGACAGTGAGTAAATTGTAAGTTGAGGGTCACCTGTATAGGGCAGCTATATCTACAAGCCCAGTGGTGGGATTCAGCTGTTTCACACCACTGTGGCAGAGTTTTTTGTTGGCCAGGCCTGGAATGGACTTCCGGAAGTGGCATCCACACAGATTGTTCACATATTTGAATCCCACCACTGCAGCGGGGAGACTTTGGGCCAATCAGCAGGAGTCTGTGAGTTCTAGTCCCGCCTTAGGCATGAAAGCCGGCTGGGAGACTTTGGGCCAATCAGCAGGAGAGGATGAGTTCTAGTCCCGCCTTAAGCATGAAAGCCAGCTGGGAGACTTTAGGCCAATCAG
>JAKJMR010000437.1:311642-345624 GCA_024449315.1 Daboia siamensis | reverse complement strand
TCCCGCCTTAGGCAGGAAAGCCGGCTGGGTGGCTTTGGGCCAATCACTCTCTTACTCAGCCCATCTCACCTCACAAGATGGTTGTTCTGGGAAAAATACAAGGAGGAAGGAAAGTTCACTGTGTTGATAAAAATAATAAAGTTGTATACAAATGAATACATACACACTTAAATTGAAAACGGAGATGCACTGAACGATCACTTGTCACGATACTGATTAGTTTGGGGAAAATAGGAAAAAGGAGTATTGCTTATGTTTGCCGACTTGAGTTTATTTATTTATTTATTATTTATTTATTAATTTTATTTGTATACCGCCCTTCTCCCGAAGGACTCAGGGCGGTGAACAGGGCAATACATGTTAAAAGACAAAATACAAAAGTTAAAAGAAATTAAACAAAGTGCCCACAATTATTACAATAAATTAAAACAGACTAAATAGTATTAAAACCTAACCCTATCCCATCACTATCCCATCAGGCCAGGCCAGCTTGTTCGAAAAGATAAGTCTTTAGATCGCGCCGGAAGGAGCAGAGGTCGGGCACCATCCGGAGCTCAACCGGAAGATGGTTCCATAAATCCGGCGCGCCCACAGAGAACGCCCTCCCCCTGGGGGCCACCAGTTGACATTCTTTGACCGGTGGCACCCTGAGGAGGCCCTCTCTGTGGGAACGCACAGGGCGGAGGGAGGTTGATGCCGGCTGCAGGTGCTCCCTGAGGTATTCCGGACCCATGCCATGTAGGGCTTTGTAGGTCATTACTAGCACCTTGAATCTCACCCGGAAGACAACTGGAAGCCAATGCAGCTCGCGGAGCAGAGGTGTAACATGGGAGTATCGGGAAACTCCCAGCACAACTCTCGCGGCTGCATTCTGTACCAGTTGGAGCCTCTGAGTGGTCCTCAAGGTCCTCAAGAGTTATTTGTAAAAAATAATAAAGGTGAGATACAAATAATAAATACATTAAAACTTCTTTTTAAACTTATTTTTTTGGCCACTTTCCACTTGCGCTGTTCTCCCATTTTTAATAAGACTCTGCTGTTCAATGCAAACACCTTTAGGTGCAAATCATCCTGCCTTCCAATTCTAAACAGCTGCTTTCAGGGCAAAACTGCTCTTTTGCATTTGAAATACACCCTCTTGATCGATCATTTGGGCAAGGTGCTGGGATTGAATTTTTGAATTTTGAAAAGGGCTTGAAAAGATTGCCAGATATTCCGTCAAATATTTCAATTTTGCATTGTTTCAAGTTCACACTTGGTTGTGAACTTGAAATAGGGGTGTTTTACAGTATATTTGAAATGGCTTGGGCTTCAGATGTTTTGTCCCAATTATAACCTTGGGTATGGCTCATTTAGTTAATTACTTGTTATAATGGAATCCAAATTCCTTCAGGGTCTCTAGATAGATTCATTGAGAGTGGTTTAGCTTGCCTTTGTCACTATTTTGATATCTATAGGTAAAGGTAAAGGTTCCCCCACACATGCTTGCTAGTCGTTTCCAACTCTAGGGGCCGGTGCTCATCTCCGTTTCAAAGCCGAAGAGCCAGCGCTTGTCTGAGGATGTCTCCGTGGTCATGTGGCCGGCATGACTAGATGCCAAAGGCGCACGGAACACTGTTACCTTCCCACCGGAGTGGTCCCTATTTTTCTACTTGCATTTTTACGTGCTTTTGAACTGCTAGGTTGGCAGAAGCTGGGACGAGTAACAGGCACTCACTCTGTTACGCGGCACTCGGGATTCGACCCACCAAATGGCTGACCTTCTGATCGACAAGCTCAGCGTCCTAACCCACTGAGCCACCGTGTCCCTTTGATGTATCTATATCTATCTATGTCTATGTCTATATCTATATCTATATCTATATCTATATCTATATCTATATCTATATCTATATCTATATCTATATCTCATCTCTATCTCTCTATCTCAATCTGATCTCACTGTGTCTCGATCTCTATATATCTCTATCTCTAATACCTCTTTATCTAATATCTCTATCTAATATCTCTCTCTCTCTCTTTATCTATCTACTCAGACAGATTTTTGTGAAGAGTTCACAGTGAAAGTTCAAAGTTACAACGACACTGAAACAAGTGACTTATGACCATTTTTCACGCAACTGTTGCAGCATCCCCATGGTCACGTGATTAAAATTCAGATGATTTGGCAACTGACTCATATTTATGACGAGTTGCAGTGTCCCGGGGTCATCTGATCTCCTTTTGCGATCTTCTGACAAGCAAAGTCAACAGGGAAGTCAGATCCCCTTAACAACCCTGTTACTAACTTGACAACTCCAGTGACTCACTTAACAATGGTGGCAAGAAAGGTCGTAAAATGGGGCAAAATTCACCTTAACAAACGTCTCCCTTAGCAACAGAAATGTCAGGTTCGATTGGGCCGTAAGCTGAGGAATTCCTGTATATATACTCAGACAGAGTTTGTGAAGGCCTCCGTGGTTCAAATACAATTAGTCCTCAACTTACGACTGGTTGCTTAGTGACTGGTTCAAAATGAAACGGACCCCATAAAAGGTACTTAAGGATCTGGATTTGGCGTTCTGGGGAATCACCCTTCCTGGTTATGTGACAGCAATTTAGTTGCTTAGCAACCAGTCCACATTTAAAGCCATTTGCAGCATCCCATAGTCAGGTGACCACAATTTAAGTGTTTGCTGGAAACTGGTGCTTACTTATGGTTTCCAGCAAAAACACCCATAGAAAACAATGGGTTCACTTAACGACTATGGTGTTCCCTTAATTACCATAGCGTTTGCTTGATAATTCATTTAATGACCACCACAGAAATGTCATAAAATTGAGCACAGTCGCCTGGCAATCCACTTGACATCTAGCTACTTAATGACTAACCAACAAACGCCACTAAAACACAAAGTTCGACAACAGCAATTAAAGGGTCAGCTTAACGAGCAACGACAGCATCAGTAATCGCAAAAGAAAGAGAAATTATTTTAATATAAAAGAGGTGCTAGTCGATTTCGCGACGGCATTTTAGCTGGCATGAAAACGGAATGGAAACTGAACTGGCTGTAATATTTTGCTTATTCCGTAATTATCTAGTCTTCTTTGCTTCTGTCGCCATTAAACCAATCTTGCAATAAATTAAACAGCCATTGCACAGTTTTTGATTATTTACTTAATTACTTAGGATTCTTGGCAGCTTCAGTCAGACGATTCTAAGTACACTCCAATCCAGCAATCAAAAAAGATTAGGACAATAAATGATAATAACATAATACACAAAAAAGTCATAATATTAATTCCATCACCGCCCCATTGAGGAATATTATTATTATTAAAAACCACAGTGAGGGGGAAACCAGTAGTTTATGAATTCCCTCAGGATTTTCTCAAATATCAAATCTTGGCGATTTTTATGAATTCCAACAGAAGGAGAGTGATGGCATTGGAAAAGCATTATAATCCCAAAAAATGACGATGGGACTTGAAGAGTAGCATCTTAACTAGATACTGCATCCAGTTTTGGTCACCACGATGTAAAAAAGATGTCGAGACTCTAGAAAGGGTACAGAGAGGAGCAACAAAGATGATTAGGGGACTGGGGGCTAAAACATAAAGGGAACGGTTGCTGGAATTGGGTATGTCTAGTTTAAAAGGGAGGCGGTGGCTCAGTGGGTTAAGAGCTTGTCGATCAGAAGATTGGCAGTTTGGCGGGTCGAATCCCGAGTGCCGCGTAACAGAGTGAGCGCCTGTTACTCGTCCCAGCTTCTGCCAACCTAGCAGTTCAAAAGCACGTAAAAATGCAAGTAGAAAAATAGGGACCACTACGGTGGGAAGGTAACAGCATTCCGTGCGCCTTTGGCGTCTAGTCATGCCGGTCCCATGACCACGGAGATGTCCTCAGACAAGCGCTGGCTCTTCGGCTTTGAAACGGAGATGAGCACCAGCCCCTAGAATTGGAAACGACTAGCACGCATGTGCGGGGGAACCTTTACCTTTTACCTTTAGTTTAATGAAGAGAAGGGCAAGGGGGGACATGATAGCAGTGCCCCAATATCTCAGGGGCTGCCACAAAGAAGAGGGAGTCAAGCTATTCTCCAAAGCCCCTGAAGGCAGGACAAGAAGCAAAGGATGGAAACTAGTCAAGGAGAGAAGCAACCTAGAACTAAGGAGAAACTTCCTGACAGTTAGAACAATTAGCCAGTGGAACAACCTGCCTCCAGAAGTGGTGAATGCTCCAACACTGGAAGCTTTTAATGAGAGACTGGACAGCCATTTGCCTGAAATGGTATAGGATTTCCTGCCTGAGCAAGGGGTTGGATTAGATGACCTTCAAGGTCCCTTCCAACAAGTACAGTAGATCCTATAACAAGCCGGACAAATGGCTGCTCAATCTTTATATATATATCTCTATACATTTTCTTTCATTTTTAAAAAATGAAATCTGGCCCTTATAAAAGCGATTCACCAAATTCCCAGTACGCTTAATGGTTTAAAGCGTAGGATTGTCTGCTATTCAGGAAAATATCACGTTTGGGGTAATTCCTGCAAAATGAAGCTTTGTTGTAAATGATTATCCTTCTAATACAATGTTGTTAGTCGGCATAACATTAGAAATAATTACATGTACTGGAGGAAAAAAACAAAAGTGTTGTTGATTTTAAAGGTCAATTTAAATTACAATCTTCCTCCTCAAAGCCTTGCATTTTATTCATGCCTGACATTGACTGACCCCTCCCAATAAATTGTGAAGCACCAGAGATAATTAGGAACACGCTTTTGTTTCCTTTCAGCTCCCATCATAACATTATGATTATTTTACTGTGAGCTGTTCAGTTCAGCTACTCACTGTTCCTATTAACAAAAGGCCCTACAAGCTTAACTTAAGATGAAAGTATATTTCTCTCTGTGAGGTAGCTGAGGCTGCTCTGCAGTCAAAACAAACTTAAGAAAAAAATCTTAAAAGAATTATCTTGTGAATTACCTTGTGAAATAATAATAAAATAAAAATCGGCAAGTAGCTTATCCAAAGGGCTACCGGGCACAATAAAAGTGTTGCAGGGTCAGCCTTCATACGGAGAAAATTCACAGCGAGTGACATACTTTGCTTCCTTCGGGGAAACTGCTCTTAAAGGCATGCCTTATTTTAGTGATGTTTAAAGAGAGCATTCAAAAACCATACCCCACTGTTTTCATGCTCTGTACTCAAAGGAAATAACAACTTTAAGCTTTAGTGTCCCCAGCAAAAGAAAAGACATGGAAATAAATTTAAAAAAAAGACAGCAAAGAGAGAGATGTCCAGGCAGGATAAAAAGTAAATGTAAGTTAGGTAAGATAATCCAAATGATATGAAGTACCTATAAAATAACTGACCCTGTTTATTAAATGAATAAATCCCTACTTGCAAAGTCGCAAAGGTTCTCTCACGCACACTTGCACAGACAGACTTTCTTCCTTCTTCCACCCCAGGGAAAATAATGAAGATGGTTAGATAGAGGAAAGAGAAATTGAATAAGGAAGGGAAGGGAAGGGAAGGAAAGGGGAAAGGAAAATGAAAGAAAAAAAGGCAAAATGAAAGGAAAGGAAGTCCCATTGTGGTTCGTGTGTGTATGTGCCTGGACTAATCCCTTGCAGTTGGCAAGATTTTGGAAGTGATTTAACACTGTTTCTTCCTGAGGACTGAGAGAGAGTGTGACTGGCCCAAGGTCGCCCAGATGGCTTTGTCTCTAAGGCAAGACTAGAACTCAGGATCTCCCAGTTTCCAGCCTGGTGCCTTAACCACTGCACCAAACTGGTTGTCTATGAAGTTATGAGAAAAGACGAAAGTCACTAGGCAAACAGCTCCCTCCAAGCAGCTTAGCACCAAAGAGAGAGATGTCTGATTTGCCTCAATTTACCAATAATTATTTGAGGACGGAAAAGCATCTTTCTGTGAAGTAAATATGGTGTATATGTGCAGATGAATATATTATGTGCATATTTTTAACGGAAAAGAGAGGAGGGGCCAAACTATTCTCCAAAGCCCCTGAAGGCAGGACAAGAAGAAACGGATGGAAACTCATCAAGGAGAGAAGCAACCTAGAACTAAGGAGAAACTTCCCGACAGTGAGGACAATCAATCAGTGGAACTACCTGCCTCCAGACGTGGTGAATGCTCCAACACTGGAAGTTTTTAAGAAGAGACTGGACAGCCACTTGTATGAAATTGTGTAGGATTTCCTGCCTGAGCGGAAGGTTGGACTAGAAGACCTCTAAGGTCCCTTCCAGCTCTGTTATTCCATTAAAACAAAAATCTAACACACATTTGGGAGGCCAAAAGTGTCTTATATTTAAGTGTCTTTGGAAGACAGGGCATAGAAAATCATACTGCTGGTTTCAGACAAGAAATTATTCTATCATTGATTATGCCTTGGTGGAGCAGCGGGCTAATGCCTCCTTAAGTAACACCAGCTGCCTGCAATTAGTGCAGGTTCGCATCCCACCAGGCTCAAGGTTGACTCAGCCTTCCATCCTTCCGAGGTAGGTAAAATGAGGACCCAGATTGTTGGGGGCAATAAGCTGACTTTGTAATAATGCCGCTTGGTGTGTGTGTGAAGGCCCTAACAGGCAGGCATATGCAGAGAATGAAGGCTACTGCTGAGCTTGTAAGCCACCCTGAGTCTTCGGAGAAGGGCGGGATATAAATGTAATAAAAAAAATATAAATAAATAAAATAAATAAATAAATGCCTCGTTGGAAAATATTTTCCTTTAGAATTAGGTGATATCCAATATTTTTAATGGCTGAAGGGATCCAAAGCAAACTCACAACAAAAATGTTTGATATCTATGGATACCCTAAAGAATCTAGGGAACAGAGACAGAATCATACCTCTGGAAGGGACCTTAGAGGTAGAATGAAAATGTAAATGTAAATAGAAATACAAATAGATATAGAAATAGAAAAGATAGACTAGACTAATCTAGACTAGACTAATCTAGACTAGACTAGACTAGACTAGAATAGAATAGGAGTTGGAAGGGACCTTGGAGGTCTTCTAGTCCAGCCCCCTGCTCAATGCAGGACACCTTATACAGGTAGTCCTCAACCTACAACCACAACTGAGCCCAAAATTTCTGCTCCTAAGCAAGACATTTGTTAAGTGAATTTTGCCCTATTTTACAACCTTTCTTGCCACAGTTGTTAAGTGAATCACTGCAAGTTACCAACCCGGGTGTTACGTGAATCTGGCTTCCCCATTGACTTTGCTTGTCAGAAGGTGATCATGTGATCCCCAGACATTGCAACCGTCCATTGCCGAGCATCTGAATTTTGATCACGTGACCATGGGGATGCTTGCCAAGGCCGCAAATGTGAAAAAAGGCCATACGTCCCTTTTTTCCAGTGCTGTTGTAATTTCAGATGATCACTAAATGAACTGTTGTAAGTCGAGGACTATCCTACCAACCCAGTCAAATGGTTGTCTTGTCTATTTTTGAAAACCTCCATCAATGGAGCACCTGGAACTTGATGAGGTAAATTGTTCCACTGATTAATTGTTCTCACCATCAGGAAATTTCTCTTTACTTCTAGGTTGCATCTCTCTTTAACAAGCAACTTCTTGTTCAAAACAAATTGTTACAAAAGATGCGACAATTTGTCTCAAGACAAATAATTTCAGATGACGAAGCTAGTCAACAAGGACTATTGATGGCTGACTTTATGATTATTGTTCTTCACAGACCGAACGAAATTATTTTGACATTGATTGAGTTTCAAGCATCGCTCACGTTTCAAGCTTTTTTCTCTCTTTATATGAAATGATAATTCCATCAAATCCATCCACAGAGCACGCAGGACTTTTAATTTGTGCAACTGCTTTTCATGCCGAGATAAGTAGAAACCCTTGCATAAATAAGTGAAAAATCTGCCAAAATATTTATAAGGCGTTAATCTAGCAACAGTCTGAGGAGGCTGCCACCAAAAACTCAGGAGAAATTAGTAAGGGTTTCAGGCCATTTGATGTAAGCCATAGACTTGTGATAATCCAGGATTTATTATTATTAAGTCAGGCTGAACGAAGGCAGACTTCAGGAGAAATCAAATAAAGCAGTGAGAAACAATAAAAGCTTATTTATAAGGCTGACCAGATTTGAAAAATGTCTTGAATCCTAAAGGGCTTTCGATTGAGAAAGATATAGAGAAAATTCTGTTCTGAAGGTCAACACACCCGGAGGCTCCAGCTGGTGCAGAATGCGGCCGCGCGGGTTGTGATGGGAGCATCCCGATACTCCCATATTACACCCCTCCTGCGTGAGCTGCATTGGTTACCAGTTGCTCTCTGGGTGAAATTGAAGGTGCTGGTTCTTATCTATAAAGCCCTACATGGCTTAGGCCCGGGATATTTGCAGGACCGTCTGCTGCCGGGAACAACTTCCCATCGCCCGGTGCGCTCACACAGGGAGGGCCTCCTCAGGGTGCCATCGGCTAGACAATGTCGGCTGGCGACCCCCAGGGGGAGGGCCTTCTCTGTGGGGGCTCCTGCCCTGTGGAATCAGCTCCCCTTGGAGCTCCGGATGGCCCCTGACCTCCGGTCCTTCCGTTGTGACCTTAAAACATTCCTTTTCCATCAGGCTGACCTGGACTGACAATAGGGATTTTAAAAAATGTTTTTAATATTTTATCATTGGGGCTTTAGTTTTTTTTTTTTTTTTTTTTTAAACATTTGTATTATTGTCTTTTAAGGGACGCGGTGGCTCAGTGGGTTAGGATGCTGAGCTTGTCGATCAGAAGGTCGGCAGTTTGGCGGGTCGAATCCCGAGTGCTGCATAACAGAGTGAGCGCCTGTTACTTGTCCCAGCTTTTGCCAACCTAGCAGTTCGAAAGCACGTAAAAATGCAAGTAGAAAAATAGGGACCACTACGGGGGGAAGGTAACAGCGTTCCGTGCGCCTTTGGCGTCTAGTCATGCCGGCCACATGACCACGGAGACGTCCTCGGACAAGCGCTGGCTCTTCGGCTTTGAAACGGAGATGAGCACCGGCCCCTAGAGTCGGAAACGACTAGCACGCATGTGCGGGAGAACCTTTACCTTTACCTTACCTTATCATCAGTATGCAGATGAGACCCAGCTTTATAAGAATGGAATAGAACAGAACAGAACAGAACAGAACAGAACAGAACAGAACAGAACAGAATAGAATAGAATAGAATAGAATAGAATTAGAGCTGAAAGAGACCTTGGAGGTCTTCTAGTCCAGCCCCTTGCTCAAGCAGGAGAACCTATACCATCTCAGACAGATGAATGTCGAGCCTCTTCTTAAAAACCTCCAGTGATGGAGTGCCCACGATTTCTGGTGGCAAGCTGTTCCACTGGTTGATTGTCCTCACTGTTAGGGAGTTTCTCCTTAATTCCAGGTTGCTTCTGTCTTTGGTCAGTTTGGAACCATTGTTTCTCATCCTTCCCTCTGGTGTTTTGGAGAATATTTTGACCCCCTCTGCTTTGTGGTAGCCCCTCAAATACTGGAAGACTGCTATCATGTCTCCCCTATTTCTTCTTTTCTCTCGATTTAGCCATAGCCAATTCCTGCAGCTGTTCTCCGTATGTTCTAGTCTCCAGGCCTTAGATCTTAGTTGCTCTTCTCTGAACTTTTTCCAAGGTCTCAACATCTTTTCTGCAGTATGGTGACCAAAGTTGGTTTCAGTATTCCAGGTAACTCTGCCTCAGGCCCTCTGAGTGATGCTGTTGACATCCTATTCAATGTCTGGAGGATCTTGGGGACTGGATGGAAGGTAACGGGCTCCGAGTCAACCTTAGCAAGATGGAGCGGCTGCGGTTATTTTGATCCCCTGGAAAGAAGTTTTTTTCCACCTCTGGTTCTGAATGGGGTTGCGCTATCCCAGAGAGACCCAAGGTGTGCGATCTGGTAGGGCTCCTGGATTCACGGCTTCTTGATCAAAGAGCAGCTGGCACCCGTGGCTAGAATGCACAGCTTTAGATAGTACACCAATTGTGCCCATACCTGGACTCATAGCAACTCATCCCTTCGTAACCTCTAGATTACACTATTGTAACACAATCTACGTGGGACTGCCTCTGAAGACCATTTGGAAACTTTAACTGGTGTAGCATGCAGCCACGTGGGCACTAATGGTGCCAGATTCATAGCACACGCAACACCATTTCTGCGGTGAGCTGCATTGGTTACTGGTGTGCTTCCGGGGTGCAATTGAAGGTGCTGGTGGTTGACTTTAAAGACCTACATGGCTTGGAACGAGGTCCCTGGGTGATCACCTCTTTCTTGGAGTCCTAGTGGACAATCCCTTAAATATGAGCGCTGCTGCAACTGCCAAAAAAGCCAACACAGTTTTAGGCTGCATTAACAGAAGGATAGAATCAAAATCTCTGAATACCACTTCTCTCCAATCATTTTTATAGACCAGACTAGATTAGACTAGACTAGACTAGACTAGAGTAGACTAGACTGGGATAGGATAGGATAGGTAGGATAGGATAGGATAGGATAGGATAGGATAGGATGACAATTGGAAGGGACCTTGGAGGTGTTCTAGTCCAGCCCCCTGCTGAAGCAGGAGAACCTCTACCATCTCAGACAGGTGATTGTCCAGTCTCTCCAGTGATGGAGCGCCCACGATTTCTGGGGGTAAGCCATTCCACTGGTTGATTGCCCTCACTGTTAAGAAGTTTACTTAAATCCAGGTGGCTTCTCTCTTTGATCAGTTTCCAACTATTGCTTCCCATGCTTCCCTCTTCTTTTCTTTAGACTAGCCTACAGGTCTGCAACCCACGGCTCCGGAGCCCCATGCAGCTCTTTCAGCCGTCTCCTGCGGCTCCCAGTCCTCTGCCATGTGCAGTCCAAAAAAAAAAAAAGTGGGACTAAAAAAGTTCAACCAATCAATTCAAATATGCAGGGTAGGTGCATATCTCGCCTTGGCTCCACTCTTCAGTCAAACCCTGTTCTGCGCATGCGCACATGTATGCTCATCTGCACACATTTCTTTGCGGCTCCCAGTTTTTCCTTTTGTGAGGGAACCGGTTCCGAGTGGCTCTTTCACTGTTTCAGGTTGCTGATCCCTGGACTAGCCAAACCCAAGTCCTGCAACCATTCTTCATATGTTTTAGTCTCCGGGCCTTTGATCATCTTAGTTCCTCTTCTTTGCACTTTTTCCAAAGTCTCAACATCTGTTTTGTAATGCGGTGAGCAAAACTGGATGAAAAGAGAAACGGTTTCAAGGGATGGGGGGCGGCACGAAAGCCCATTTGCCTTCTGGAAAAGCACCATTGAGATATTCTAGACATCTTTTTCTGCATCTGTTGAACCTTAGGGAGTTTTTCAAGGCCAGCTATTATCCACTCACCAGCATCTGCCCCCTCCTTGCCAGCACTGTGTGAATATCCATGAGTCAAAGCAAGACATTGTATCCCCCCCACCCTTTGCAAAGTTGATTGCATTAGACAGAGAGATCTGCTCCAAGGCTGGTTTTGTGAAACACTCAAGCTGTGCCACACATTATCCTGTGATGATTTACAGCTGAAAGCACTATAAAGCACTTATCCTCAGCTCTGGTACATTCCCCTCTTCACATTTTTAACAGCTTCAGTTGTAGCATTCAAATAATAAAATCTCTTTACTTAAGCTGAGAAGGCATCTGGAACGGTCTTTAGTTCCCTGACAATTCCCTGGAGAGGTTACTTGTTTATTTGTTCTATGTATGTACGTGTGTATGTAGGTCCTGTATGTGTGGGACGCGGTGGCTCAGTGGGTTAGGACGCTGAGCTTGTCGATCAGAAGGTCGGCAGTTTGGTGGGTCGAATCCCAAGTGCTGCGTAACAGTGAGCGCCTGTTACTCTTCCCAGCTTCTGCCAACCTAGCAGGTCGAAAGCATGTAAAAAATGCAAGTAGAAAAATAGGGACCACTCCGGTGGGAAGGTAACAGTGTTCCATGCGCCTTTGGCATCTAGTCATGCTGGCCACATGACCACGGAGATGTCCTCGGACAAGCGCTGGCTCTTTGGCTTTGAAAAGGAGATGAGCACCGCCCCCTATAGTTGGAAACGACTAGCATGCATGTGCGGGGGAACCTTTACCTTTACTATGTAGGTACGTAGGTATGTATGTGTCTGTCTGTCTGTCTGTCTAAATATAGAATAGAATAGAATAGAATAGAATAGAATAGTTGGAAGGGACCTTGGAGGTCATCTAGTCCAACCCCCTGCTCAGGCAGGAAACCCTATACCATTTCAGACAAATGGCTGTCCAGTCTCTTCTTAAAAACTTCCAGTGTTGGAGCATTCACAACTTCTGGAGGCAGGCTGTTCCACTGGTTAATTGTTCTAACTGTCAGGAGATTTTTCTTCTTCTAGGTCAGTGGTGGCAAGCCTATGGCACCACCAGCCGCCTGCTAACTTGCCGAGGTCCCATGTGGCCGGATGCATCCCAGCATGGCTGGTTTCCCTCCCCTCCTGGCCTCGCATGCTCTCCTTTTCCCAGGCATGACCCACTGTGTCAACTCCTCAGCTGTCGGCCGACCATCCATCTCGGAGGGTTCTTTGAACTGATGGCAATGGGCTGTGGAGCCTCAGAGTGCGCCGGTCGAGGGGCCAGCAGGCTGTGGCTACTGATGGACACCGTCGGCCCCCATGTGCTCGCTGGCTTCTGTGTGTAGAGGCCGATGGTTTCAGGCAGCAGCCACCCTGGCCCTTGCTTTGACCCATGGCAATGGCACCCCCACCCTGCCTCACCTTATCCCGCAGGATGAGCCTCCTGCCTACCGCCACACCTACCAGAGACCCCCTGGATCTCCCCCAACCCTGCCCACCCCCCACAGGTGTCCCTCCCCACGAGCGACATTGAGGTGACCACATCCACCTTGACCACACCCACCCAATCTTCCATGACCACCACAGCCACACCTACTCAGTAGGCCTCGCCCACCTGGCACCCAGCGATAAATAAGTGGGTTTTGGGTTGCAGTTTGGGCACTCGGTCTCTAAAAGGTTCACCATCACTGTTCTAGGTTGCTTCTCTCCTCCACGGACTGGAGGGGGTATGGTTTTGTGTGCTGCCTGCATCCCGCAGATGGGGCTTTATTTGTTTGTGCGGACCGGTTGCTGGCATGCTGCGGCCTGGTACCGGTCCATCCACCAATGGTTGGGGACCCCTGTTCCAGCAGTTTGAAAGCATGCAAATGCAAGTAGATAAATAGGTACCGCTTTGGCGGGAAGGTAACAGCGTTCTTTGTGCCTTGGAGTATAGTCCTGTGCACCACATGACCACGGACATGTCTTTGGACAATGCTGGCTCCATTGGCTAAGATACAGAGAAGAGCACTGCCCCCGAGAATTGAACAGGTCTGTGCAGGGGAAACCTTTATTTGCAACTGTGTTTCCTGCAAATATTGGAGGGATTTGCATCGAGAAAAGATTGTACCTTATTAAATACGATCGTTAAAGGATATGGGAAAAATACAAGCAAGGTCTCTCCTTGCTTTTAATGCATATCTGGAAAGGTTTAGAACACACCGCATTAGTCAACTGAAGCATCTTTCCAGAGCCAGCTAAGGCAGTGATGGCGGAACAAATAAAAACAAGTCATTTAAACCTCATTATGCTTTGCAGTCAAACAAAATCTGCAGAATTTGAAAACCAAAGCCTGCACATCCCTCGTGTCACGCTGAGTAAAGAAATTTAACAAATGCATCATAGGAGACTTTTGTGGTAAGGATTTCTTTAACCGATGATTGATTAATGAATTGAGGAAGCCTCCAAATAACTGCATTTATTTTTTATTTGTTTTAGAAAAACGAATGCAGTATAAGAAGGTATCTTGTTTATTTGCCTAGCAGAAGGCTGTGATTATGTTCAGACCGAAGAATTTGTTCACAAAATGTGCTTTCTTTTCTGTTATTTGAACTGTAAAGTAGATGCCATCCATTTCGTTGTTGTTTCATTTTTTAAATACTTGGGGGCGGAGGGGGAGAACCCCCCATTCTGGTGAATCAGAAAGGGAAGCTTAATCTTTTTTCATTTTTTTCTAGCTCCATTCACTCAACCACCCTTATTTTTCCTCATCCCTAAACTGGTTGCACTAATGAACTAATATATCCTATTGGTGTACTTGTCTACAAAATTACTTTAGGTGTTATTTGACAGCTTGGCATAGGGGGTATATATGATTCCTAGTGGACAATCATTTGAATATAACCCAGCAAGTGTTAAAAGAGCCAACACAGTGCTAGGCTGCATTAACAGAGGGATAGAATCGAAATCACGTGAAGTGTTAGTACCGCTTCACAAAGCCTTGGTAAGGCCACACTTGGAATATTGCATCCAGTTTAATAAATAACAACAACAATAATAATAATAACAACAACAATAATAATGTTGGAAGGGACCTTGGAGGTCATCTAGTCTAACCCCCTGCTCAGGCAGGAAACCCTATACCAGACATGTCAAACACAAGGCCCGGGGGGCGGATCCAGCCTGTGCAGTGGTTTCATGTGGCCCGCGAAGCCATCCTGGAAACAGTGAGGGAACGGCCCCCACTGCCTTGGCCCTGGCCCAGAGACCCTCCTTCTGCCAGAGACCCTCAGATCTGTCCCACTCCTGCCCGGGCCCCCATAGGCACCCTTGATGCAAACAATGTAGAGTTGGCCACGCCCACCCAGTAGGCCATATGCACTCTAGCCAAGCCCACCCAGCAGGCCACGCCCACCCCGGCCATACCCACCCGGCCCCTTGAGGGCAACCGCAATGCTGATGCGGCCCTCAGTGAAATTGAGTTTGACACCCCTAGCCTATACTATTTCGGACAAATGGCTGTCCAGTTTCTTCTTAAAAACTTCCATTGTTGGAGCAGCCACAACTTCTGGAGGCAAGTTGACTCTAGAAAGAGTGCAGAGAAGAGCAACAAAGATGATTCAGGGACTGGAGGCTAAAACATATAAGGATCGGTTGATGAAGAGAAGGACTAGGGTGACATGATAGCCGTCTTCCTGCAATTTAAAAGGAATTATGAAGCAGCTTAGAAAGATTTCAGCTTAGTGGGTAATTCCTGAATCTGTACCATACACAGTCATAGGCATCTGATTCCTTAAAGAAGACATTTAATATCTTCCCTTTTAATTTCAGCTTTTCTTTTATATATTAACTTCCCAGTTATTTTTTACAGAGCTAAACGTACTACAAAAAAGATGTTGAGAGTTTGGAAAAAAAAAAAATTCAGAGAAGAGAAAGTAAGATAATCAAAGGCCTGGAGACTAAAACATATGAAGAATGCCTGCAGGAGTTGGGTTTGGCTACAGAAAAGGAGAAATAGGGGAGACATGATAGCAGTGTTCCAGTATCTGAGGGGCTGCCACAAGGTCAAATTATTCTCCAAAGCACCAGAGGGAAGGACAAGAAACAATGGTTGGAAACTGATCAAAGAGAGAAGCAACCTGGAATTAAGGAGAAACTTCCTGACAGTGAGGACAATTAACCAGTGGAACAGCTTGCCTCCAGAAATCGTGGGCGCTCCATCACTGGAGTTTTTTAAGAAGAGACTGGACAGTCACTTGTTTGAAATGGTATAGGGTCTCCCAGTGCTTCTTTTCTTAAAAAAGAGGTGCTGGAACTCAGAGGTGCTATCACTGGGAGTGATGCCAGTGTCTTGCTATGGTGTCGCTGCCCGTCCTTTGCACCCAACCCTGTGGCTCGGAGCCACATGCTGTGGGGATTCTCCTCACCACAGCTGCAGGGGGATTCCCCTCCCCGCAGTTGCCATGCCGCAGCCCGTGCTGAGCCCCCCCTGGAGCTGCTCCGAACCCTGACCCAGAGCTGTGTTCCTCGTGGCAGTGGTCTCCGGTGCCAAACAGCTGATGGCCTCCAGCACCGGCACTTGTTCACTTACTGCCCCATCGCTTCCCAATGCAGTAAGTGAGTGAGTGAGCAACTGGTGTTTGGAAGCTTTTGGAACCAATGGGGCAGCAAGTGAGCGAGTGAATGAGCAAATGGCGTTTGGAAGCGACGGGGCAGTGAGTGAGTGAACAAGCAAATGGCGTTTGGAAGCGACGGGGCAGTGAGCGAGCAAGCAAGAGGCCTTTGAAAGAGATGGAGTGAGTGGGGGAGAGACTGAATGAGGTGCCTTTGAAAGAGATAGAGGAGTGAGTGAGAGCGACTGGAGGCTTTTATGAGCAAAGTGTGAGTGAGTGGGGGGGCTTCTGCGAGCGAAGGGTGAGAGAAAAAGCGAAAAGTGAGGGTAAGAAGGGAAAAAGAAAAGGCACTGACTTCTGACTTCCTCTGTTACAGGAGTAGAAGGAAGCATTAACATTGAACCTCAACTTTTTGCTTTTCTATAATATTATAAACTAGCCATTTCTATAACAATAAATGAATCTAACCAATGAAACCCAAAATACCCCCCCTTTTTTTTTAGTTATCAAGTTTTTGATACCTTGTTAAGCACTGGTGGTGCTTGAATATTATCATGTCCTAAAAGTGGTACAATTTCTGAAAAGGTTGAAAAGCCCTGATGTAAATGCAGGCTAAATTGTTTATTGCCATCCTATTTGCAAATAATATCTTACTTACCTAGTTGAGATGGTGTAGTAGTTGGACAGCAGGGAGGGTGCAAAGTTCCTGCCTTCGCTGCAGACAACTTGCCTGAGCAATATTTGCCGGCCCGGTCTTTTGGCACGCTCAGCAGCAATTCCTATTGGCTTTTGAAAGCCAATAGGCCAGGCGTAGGCAACCTTGGCTCTTTTATGACTCGTGGACTTCAACTCCCAGAAGATGTTACATAACATAACATCAACTGGAAGATGTTAAACTGTTCTTCTGTTTCTTTCCTTCCCAAAAATTGTGTTAATGAGTCCTCTCTAAGCTCTGCTGGTCAGCTTATCCTGGATTGTTTTGCCGCAAAACGGAACTGTTTGCAAGTTGCTGTTGAGACAGCCCATTTCATTTTAGATATATCGCATATAATTGAAGATTGTAATTAGTTGCGTGTGCACGTTCAACAAGTGTGATGTATTTGTGCTGGCATTTCTAGGCCTCTGTTCTGTACCAGTCTACTACCGGCCCTGCAGAAAAGGCAGGGACAACCCCTTTACAAGAAGGTAAGAGGCTGGAACTAAGCCTGCCAAATTTATGGACACAAAACAGAGCAAACAGAGCAAAACAAAACACGAACCATGAAACAGGAGCTATTCAAAGGGTTGCCTTCAGCAAACCAGCCCTCCCACACATTCCCCCTTTAAACAGTTCAAGGCGTGGCTTCTCTCTGCCTCCTTCCAAGGTGCCCCATTGCCTTCCTCTGTTTACTCCTGATTGACTGCCTCCTGCGTCGGGCGTCCTTGAACAGGGCCAGCTGTGGGTCATCTTCATCCACGCTGTCAGGCTCACACAGCTGGGTCTGCGTGGTAAGCAGTTGGGAGGGGCCTGGCTGAGGGCTCTGCAGAGCCTCAAGGCTATCCTCAGCAAGCTCTCCAATACCCCCCTCCTCCTCCTCTGAATCGTCCGACCCAACTGCCGAACCCACAGGCTGACCCTGAATCACAATAGCCTCTTTCCAATCACATCCAGAAAAATTTGTAAGAAACATTGGAATTCTCAAGGCCATGTTTGGTATTTCCCAGCAATCTGTTACTGGAAGGAAAAAGCAATCCCTGCTGCGTTATTGATCCCAGAGAAGCATTTGCATGTATGCAGGTATCCTTAGGGTGCCATAGTTATGGATGAGAAATATTGGTTGCAAAGTTGGCATTTCTGGATGTAATACAGATATTTTGGACTTATTTTTGTTTCTTTGCTTGTTTGATATTTTTTAAAAGGCATATGCTACTCACTATGCTTATGCACATATGTAACATTTTTTGCTAGGATACATGACCACTGCTTGTCCAGAATGTGAAAAGTGAAAGATTGTGACTAAATAAAATTTTAATGTACAGATAATACCACCAGCAATTATTTTAGCCTTTTAAATAAATGTTGTTATTGATGTTAAGCTCAACATGGAAGACATCATATATTGTTATGTATATACTAGGTTAATTATTTAAAGACTGAAGTGCAACATAACTAGATTCTAAATAATCTATTTTTCAAAACATACAACAGTCCAAACAGTAAAAGTAAAGTCCAAATTAAGAATATTTCATTCTTAAGAATTGTTTAAAGTGGTTTAATTGTAATAGACTATGTACAAAAGATGCTATTTTTTTCTAGCATCAGCTAAATTAGACATATTACATTAAGAAAAATGTTTCTCATTTCTTTCCTGTTACCTTTATTGATTTCATTACAGAGATGTTAACATAGGAAATAGATTATTTTGTTATCTAATTTTACCTTCCAAAAGACAGAAGCAGATGAAAAATGTGAGGTTCTTTCTTGTTGGCTTTTTTGAATTAGCTGTTTTAGATTCTAAAAGTTTAGTTCCTAAAGAAGTAACCTTGTAAATAATTTTAATGTCTTCCTCTAGTGCAGGGTAGGCAACCTTGGCTCTTTTATGACTCAAGGACTTCAACTCCCAGAATTCCTGAGCCAGCATGGCTCAGTTTGGAAACCTCTCTCTTTCCCCTCAGCGTGGCTGGCTCAGGATTTCTGGGAGTTGAAGTCCATGAGTCATAAAAAGGAGCTAAGATTGCTTACCACTGCAATGGGCTTTCGAAAGCCAATAGAGGGAGCTCTTTTTTTTGCAAAAAAAAAAAGGTGCCCGAACGCCGTTCTGATGGTTCTACGAGAAAAAAAGCCCTGGGTTCTCCTTCTTGAGTGAGAGGCTGGACTAGAAGACTTCCAAGGTCCCTTCCAGCTCTATCCTATCCTGTCCTATCCTATCCTATCCTATCCTATCCTATCCTATCCTATCCTATCCTATCCTATCAAATAAAAAACGAAGTTGACTCTTGGGCTTCTTAACCGAGTAACATAATAACAGTCCAAACGCCTGCTCAAGCAGGAAACTCTATGCCAGGGGTCTTCAAACCTGGCCCTTTTACGACTTGTGGACTTCAACTCCCAGAATTCCTCAGCCAGGCATGCTGGCTGAGGAATTCTGGGAGTTGAAGTCCTCAAGTCATAAAAGGGCCAAGTTTGAAGACCCTTGCTCTATGCCATTCCAGACAAACGGCTGTCCAATCTCTTCTTGAAAACCTCCAGTGGTGGAGCACCCACCACTTCTGAAGGCAAGCTGTTGATTGCTCTCACCATTAGGAAATATCTCTTTAGTTCTAGGTTGGATCTCTCCTTGTTAAGACCTTTCTCTCACTCTCAACAAAAAGTAGGATACAATGTGAATTGGGTGAACTCTAGTTTACTTGAACTGTGACTAGCTGCCAGGACAGGTCAGAAAAATTTGGAAGCCCTGTAATTGTTATTTTTCTGTCTGTCAAGACAAACATCTCCTTTTCTGTTTGCCAACCTTGGTCAGTTTCCATCCATTGCTTCTTGTATTGCCTTGTGGTGCTTCGGAAAAATAGTTTGACCCCTCACATCTTTGTAGGAGCCCCTCAGATATGTCTATCATGTCTCCCTTAGTTTTTCTTTTCATTCAACCAGACATACCTGATTCCTGCAACCGTTCTTCATATGTTTTAGCCCCCAGCCCCCTAATTATCTTTGTTGCTTTCTCTGCACGCTTTCTGGGTCGGAGTATTGTGTAAATCATAACAGAATTACATAACAGAATAACAGAGTTGGAAGGGACCTTGGAGGGCTTCTAGTCCAACCCCCTGCTCAAGCAGGAAACCCTATACCACTTCAGACAAGTGGATGTCCAGTCTCTTCTTAAAAGCCTCCAGTGATGGAACGGCCACAATTTCTCCTGCTTGAGCAGAGGGCTGGACTAGAAGACCTCCAAGGTCCCTTCCAGCTCTATTCTCTATTCTGTTCTGAAGGCAAACTGTTCCACAGGTTGATTGTTTTCACTGTCAGGAAGTATCTCCTTGATGAGTTTCCATCCATTGTTTCTTGTCCTGCCTTCTGGTGCTTTGGAGAATAGCTTGACTCCCTCTTCTTTGGGGCAGCCTCTCAAATATATACTGCTCAAAAAAAATAAAGGGAACACAAGATAAGTCATCCTACTATTAAATACAGTACATTGTGTTGTTTAAGTGTTCCTTCTACTTTTTTGAGCAGTATATAAAATCCTGCATTTCATTAGAATAGCGATACCCAATTCCTGCAACCGTTCTTCATATGTTTTAGCCTCCAGTCCCCTAATCACTTTTTTAAAAAATTCCTTCTCAGGGCGGCTTACAATCTAAAGCACAAATCAATGTGCTTAGCAACCTTTGTTGCTCTTCTCTGCACACTTTCTAGAGTCTTGTCCAAGAAAGGGCCCAGAAAGTGCCATCGACATTCCCTTTGTTGTTGTTGTTAGTTGCGAAATCGTGTCCGAATCATCGCGACCCTATGGACAATGTTCCTCCAGGCCTTCCTGTCCTCTACCATCTTCTGGAGTCCATTTAAGCTCACGCCTACTGCTTCAGTGACTCCATCCAGCCACCTCCTTCTCTGTCGTCCCCTTCTTCTATTGCCCTCAATCTTTCCCAGCATGAGGCTCTTCTCCAGTGAGTCCTTCCTTCTCATTAGGTGGCCAAAGTATTTGAGTTTTAGTTTCAGGATCTGGCCTTCTAAAGAGCAGTCAGGGTTGATCTCCTCTAGAACTGACCGGTTTGATCGCCTTGCAGTCCAAGGGACTCGCAGGAGTCTTCTCCAGCACCAGAGTTCAAAGGCTTCAATTCTTTGGCGCTCAGCCTTTCTTATGGTCCAGCTTTCACTGCCATACATTGCAACTGTGAAGACCATAGCCTTGACTATACGGATTTTTGTTGACAGGGTGATGTCTCTGCTTTTTAGTGTGCTGTCTAGATTTGCCATGGCTTTCCTCCCCAGGAGCAAGCGTCTTTTAATTTCTTGGCTACAGTCCCCATCTGCAGTAATCTTGGAGCCCAGGAAAATAAAATCTGTCACTACCTCCATTTCTTCCCCATCTATTTGCCAGGAATTGAGAGGGCCAGATGCCATGATCTTGGTTTTCTTAATGTTTAGTTTCAACCCAAGTTTTGCACTCTCCTTCTTCACTCGCAACAAGAAGCTCTTTAGTTCCTCTTCACTTTCTGCCATTAGAGTGGTATCATCTGCATATCTTAGGTTGTTGATGTTTCTTCCGGCAATCTTAATTCCAACTTTTGGTTCATCTAGCTCTGCCTTTCTCATGATGTGCTCTGCATATAAGTTAAATAGGCAAGGCGACAGTATACAGCCTTGCCGGACTCCTTTCCCAATTTTGAACCAATCAGTGGTTCCGTGTCCAGTTCTCACTGTTGCTTCTTGGCCCGCATATAGGTTTCTCAAGAGACAAATAAGATGGTCTGGTATGCCCATCTCTTCAAGGACTTGCCACAGTTTGTTATGATCCACACAATCAAAGGCTTTAGCATAGTCAATGAAGCAGAAGTAGATGTTTTTCTGGAACTCTCTAGCTTTCTCCATGATCCAGCGTATGTTAACAATTTGATCTCTAGTTCCTCTGCCTCTTCGAAATCCTGCCTGTACTTCTGGTAGTTCTCGATCTACATACTGCTGTAGTCTAGCTTGTAGAATTTTAAGCATAACTTTACTAGCATGAGAAATGAGTGCAATGGTGCGATAATTTGAACATTCTTTGGCACTGCCTTACTTTGGAATTGGAATGTAAACTGATCTTTTCCAATCCTGTGGCCATTGTTGAGTTTTCCAAATTTGCTGGCAAATTGAGTGTAGCACTTTTACTGCATTGTCTTTTAAGATTTTGAATAGCTCAGCTGGAATACTGTCACCTCCACTAGCTTTGTTGTTGCTTAGCTTTTCTAAGGCCCACTTCACTTCACATTCTAGGATGTCTGGCTCGAGGTCAGTGACCACCTCATTGTGATTATCAGGGACATTAAGCTCATTCTTGTATAGTTCTTCTGTGTAATTTTGCCACCTCTTCTTAATCTCTTCTGCCTCTGTTAGGTCCCTGCCATTTTGGTCCTTTATCATGCCCATTTTTGCATTAAACGGTCCTTTCATCTCTCCAATTTTCTTGAAAAGATCTCTGGTCCTCCCTATTCTATTGTTTTCTTCTATTCTTTGCATTGTTCATTTAAGAAGGCATTCTTATCTCTTCTAGGTGTTCTTTGGAATTCTGCATTTAATTGGGCATATCTTTCTTTTTCTCCCTTGCCTTTCGCTTCCCTCCTTTCCTCAGCTATTTGCAAAGCTTCCTCAGACAGCCATTTTGCTTTCTTGCATTTCTTTTTCTTTGGGATGATTTTGTTTGCTACCTGTTGTACAATGTTGTGAACCTCTGTCCATAGTTCTTCAGGCACTCTGTCTATCAGATCTAATTCCTTAAATCTATTTGTCACCTCTACTGTATATTGAACAGGGATATGATTTAATTCATACCTGACTGGCCTAGCACTTTTCCCTACTTTCTTTAATTTAAGCCTAAACTTTGCAACAAGAAGCTCATGGTCTGAGCCACAGTCAGCTCCTGGTCTTGTTTTTACTGACTGTATAGAGCTTCTCCATCTTTGGCTGCAGAGCACATAGTCAATCTGATTTCTGTGTTGACCATCTGGTGATGTCCATGTGTAGAGCCGTCTCTTGGGTTGTTGGAAAAGAGTGTTTGCTATGACCATCGTATTCTCTTGACAAAATTCTATCAGCCTGTGCCCTGCTTCATTTTGTACTCCAAGGCCAAACTTGCCTGTTATTCCAGTTATCTTTTGGTTTCCTACTTTAGCATTCCAATCCCCCATGATGATAAGGACATCGTTTTTGGGTGTTAGTTCTATAAGGTGCTGTAGGGCTTCATAGAACCGGTCAATTTCATCCTCTTCAGCACCGGTGGTTGGGGCATAGACTTGGACTACTGTGATATTGAATGGTTTGCCTTGGATTCGAACTGAGATCATTCTGTCATTTTGAGGATTGTAACCCAGTATTGCTTTTCCTACTCTTTTATTGACTATGAAGGCTACTCCATTTCTTCTGAGGGATTCTTGCCTGCAGTAGTATACTTGATGGTCATCTGAATTAAATTCACCCATTCCTGTCCATTTTAGTTCGCTGATACCTAAGATGTCAATGTTTAGTCTTGTCATCTCTTGTTTGACCACGTCCAGCTTGCCTTGATTCATGGATCTTACATTCCAGGTTCTTATGGAGAAAAAATCTTTACAGCATCGGACTTTCCTTTCACCACCAGACATATCCACAGCTGAGCGTCCTTTCGGCTTTGGCCCAGTCGCTTCATTCTTTCTGGCGCTACTAGTACTAGCCCTCTGCTCTTCCCCAGTAGCATATTGGACACCTTCTGACCTGAGGGGCTCATCTTCCAGCGTCATATCGTTTTGCCTTTTCGTACGGTCCATAGGGTTTTCATGGCAAAGATACTGGAGTGGGTTGCCATTTCCTTCTCCAGTGGATCACTTTTTGTCAGAACTCTCTGCTATGACCTTTCCGTCTTGGGTGGCCCTGCACGGCATAGCTCATAGCTTCATTGAATTACGCAAGCCCCTTCGCCACGACAAGGCAGTAATCCATGAAAGGGGACATCCCCTTAGGATATCTATATTATGGGTCAGGCCCCCCCCACTTTTTATCAACCGTGAAAGGTGAAATTTATTTATTGCTTGTGGAGCATAAAATGGCAATTAATTTATACAGTGCTAATTTATTTATGGTTAAATGAGGCTAAATTAAGAAAGCATCTGCTCACCGTTGTGCATTTGTTTTCACAGCTTCGGTAGCAGCTTGTGTTCATTGCTGCTTAAAAATTTTACACTCTCAGACAAATTCTGGAAGGAAAGAAGTCATAATTGCTCTCCAGGTAGATCCGACAGAACTTCGAATGCTCATTCAGTGACCTGTCCTAAGTCAAGGACTATGTACTGGATCTCCCTCCTCACTGTCTGTGTGTGTTTGCAGATAATTCTTTTTTCCTTCTCTGCCTCATCGTCTCAAACAGTATTTTTTTGTCCTTCCACTTTGTACTGGAAGTCTAGTATCTATTGCAGGTGTGTGTGTGTGTCTGTGTCTGTGTCTGTGTGATGTGATCGGTTTTTGCGATCTTCCCACCGTAGTGGTCCCTATTTTTCTACTTGCATTTTTACATGCTTTCGAACTGCTAGGTTGGCAGAAGCTGGGACGAGTAACAGGCGCTCACTCTGTTACGCGGCACTCGGGATTCGACCCGCCAAACTGCCGACCTTCTGATCGACAAGCTCAGCGTCCTAACCCACTGAGCCACCGCATCCCTTACTGGAAGACCCCTGGCATAGATTAAATACTGAGGAAGAAGGAAAGACTTAAGAAGTAGGATGGGGCCATTTTTTGAATAGGGTTAAGGAGGAGATGTTTAGCTTTTCTGGGTTCGCAACATAGTTTTTGTGCTTTTCCCATTTCAGAATGGCAGGTAATTACCCTGGCATTTTTCAACAATTGTAATGAAAAAGGATTTCAGTCAGCCAAAACAACGAATAAACCGCAGCCTAATAATTTGACAGAAGCTTGGCATAACATTTCCCAAGGTAATTGCACACTTTCGCCTATCTTCTTGCAACAACAACAAAATAGCCAATCTTTCTCAGTCAAAGTTACCTCAAGGTGGCAAAAACTTTGCATCCGTACCCAAGAGAGGAATGAAGCTATTTCTCCTTATGTTTTCAGTTCACCAACCGGGATCAAATTTTCTAAATCTTTTATTACTTGTGCTACGCAGCTGAAAGGGAATTCTTTATAAACATTCCAAAATGATTTCTCCTCGCTTTCAATTTCCCTTTAGTTAAATCGCATTCTTTTAGAACGGGTTCCAGAAGTTGTAACGCTGCAATGATGAGAAAAAATAATCCTGTTTTTGTGGGTTGTTTTTTTTTTTTTGCAAAATTGAAAAATTCATACAAAAATAAAACATAGACAATCACAAATTCCTTGGGTGTCTGATCACACTTAGCCAAATAAAATACAGATAGTCCTTGATTTACAATTGCTAGAAGTTACAACGGCACTGGAAAAAAGTGACTTATGACCGTTGTTCACACTTATGACTGTTGCAGCATCCCCAGGATCATGCGATCAAAATTTAGATGCTTGGCAACTGACTCATATTTATGACGGTCGCAGTGTCCCGGGGTCATGTGATCCCCTTTTGTGACCTTCTGAGAAGCAAAATCAATGGGGGAAGCCTGATTCACTTTACAACCGTGTTACTAACTTAACAGCAGTAGTGATTCACTTAACAACTGTGGCAAGAAAGGTCGTAACAATGGACAAAACTCACTTAACGTGTCTCACTTAGCAATAGAAATTTGTGCTCATAAGTAGAGAATTACTTTCATTCAAGAGTCTGAGCACTAATTGTCTAATTGATATTTTGACTCACTGCCTGCTGAAATAATGCAACTTTGTTGAAATCACACAATTTTTCAAAGGCACATTAGTAGTGTGTCCCAGCTGTTAGCCACTTGGAGGGTTCTCATTCTGAAGGGCTACCATGATTTTTATATTCCTGTCAGAAGCACCTACAAATATAGGCATAGAGCATTCAACACTGAGCAAGTAAAATCGGCATAAAATAGGTCATAAAAAACAGCCCGTTTAAAAGTATGTAAGTCTTGAGAGTTCTAATCCTACCTTAACCATGAAAGCCAGCTGAGATTGTGAGTTCTAGTCCCACTTTAAGCATGAAAGCCAGCTGGGACACTTTGGGCCAATCAGCATGAGCCTGTGAGTTCTAGTCCCTCCTCAGGCACAAAAGCCAGCTGGGGGACTTTGGGCCAATCAGCAGGAGCCTGTGAATTCTAGTCCCACCTTAGGCACAAAAGCCATCTGGGTGACTTTGGGCCAATCAGCAGGAACCTGTGAGTTCTAGTCCACCTTAGACATGAAACGCAGCTAGGCAGTGGTGGGATTCAGCTGGTTCAAACCAGTGCGGCAGAAACGGTAGCTAATTTTTTGTTGCCCAGGCCCAGAATCGACTTCCGGAAGTGGCATCCACATAGAGAACTGGTTGTTCACCTATTTGAATCCCACCACTGCAGCTGGGAGACTTTGGGCCAATCAGCAGGAGCCTGTGAGTTCTAGTCCCGCCTTAGGCATGAAAGCCAGCTATGATCTACCTGTATTAGTGAAACAAAACAAAATTAAAGTTTCAAAACCCTATTAAAGAGACTGTTATATTGTAATCCACTCACAGAAAATTTACTGAGCTATTTTATCTATCCCAAATCATCCCAAAAGTTATAAACAAATCGTCCTGGATCAAATAGCCATGTTTGTTTATTAATATCGACTCTGGTCAATGGTTGTTTAATTAAATATAGTAAATTCAGCCTCCAAAATAGGCCTATCTTCTGATCAACGTGCAAGGAGAAGTACTTTTCAATTAACTAATAAATTTGTCCAGTCTCCTTTGTTGAAGTCTGGAATCTGTCTGAGATTCCAAATCTTATTCTGGGGGGGGGGGGGGGAACATACATAGCGCTAGAGGAGATAGTAATTGACTGTTGCTTAAGAGAGGATCATGAGCTTAAGTGAAGCAGACTTTGAAGAAAGTAAATATGATTCTTGACAGCAGCTCTCACCAGAAATTATCACCTTTATGAACTTGTCAGGGCTTAGATTGTTACAAAGATAAATGCCATCTCTCTTGAAGTATTGCAACCATGTGGAAATAAAAAAGATGCTCTTTATTAATAATCGTAGAGAGAGGAGATAGAGGTTTTCTAAATGTGAGGCTAGGGTTTTAATGAGTCTGTGTTGAATGTCATCTTCTAAATAATTCATCTGCATTATGACACACATCAAAAACCCCAGAATTTAAAATGCGCAGGCATTATGTCATTTGTCATCTAGAATTTAATCATAATGAAGTGGACATTGGTTGTTAAGAAACACTCCTGGATATATCTGGGGTCTCTTCATGAATACAAATTCTGCCTTCTGAAGTGAACAACAGTCAGAAATGTGATATTTAATTCAAAATCTCCCCAAAGCTTTTGAAAAATTGTATTTTCTCTCTGTTGGGCTTCAGCTAGAAATCTCTAGACACTACAGATAAGGATTCTTGTAGTTGAGATTAAATATATGGCATAGATGTACAGTAGCTCAGGGATGTTAGTTTAAGAATGCCATAATCTTAATGGTTATCTTAAAGAGTTCTTACCAAATGAAAAAAAAACCAAGGAAAAAACTATTCTGTTTAGTGCAGAAAAGTAGTAATTCAAGTTACAGAGATAACTTTACAAGATTAGTTACCTGCATTATTTTCTTTTGTTCAATGTTTTATTGAGAATAATTGAAAAGGCATAAATTGGTTAAAATGCGTTAATGATTTGCAAACCTTGCTGGTTAATGGAATAGGCCACAATAGGTGGGGTTAGCCCAGGGGTCTTCAAACTTGGCCCTTTTATGACTTCTGGACTTCAACTCCCAGAATTCCTCAGCCAGGCAAGCTGAGGAATTCTGGGAGTTGAATTCCACAAGTCATGAAAGGGCGAAGTTTGAAGACCCCCGGGGTTAGCATAGCATAACTGCTTAGTCAGAAAAAAGTAACTTCCTAATATTAAGAGGAAACAGGCAATGGAACCAATGACCTATGGGAAAGGTTGAGATTGACTTAAAGCAGAGGCTGCCTTAGGAATTCTGGGAGTTGAAGTCCACAAGCTATAAAGGGCCATAGTTCCCCACCCTTGATGAAAAATTGTATTTTTCTATTGTTGGGTTTCAACTCCAAGAGACACTAGACAAGGATTCTTGGAATTGAAATTTAATATCTGGGGAACATATATATATACTTCAGGAACGTTAGTTTAAGAAAGCCATTATCTTAGTTTCAAGTTCCAGGAATGTGCCAAGCCAGAAACCTCATAATTTATTCCAGTGCCTGAAGACTGGAACTGCCAAAGTCGGCCAAATAAACCATATGGCTGAAGAAATGGCAAAGATGAATTTCACATTTGTTAAAGAACTAAACTTGATATGTATGCAGATTCTCAGTCACCCAGGTCATGATTGTCCCAAGGGTGCTTTTTTTTCAAGACACAACTGGACTTTTGATATTTTCTTGAAGACATTTTGCTTCTCATCCAAGATGCTGGACTGAACTAAGGAAGCTTCTAGGGCAGGGGTAGGCAACCTCGGCTCTTTTATGACTCATGGACTTCAACTCCCAAAAAAACCAAAGAAAGTCCAGTTGCCTCTGGGAACAACAGAATGTGACTCAACAAGAGCTCAAGTGTGACCATTCCTACAATCAAATAGGTTACCCTACATCCCCTATTTTAACTGATTCCCATTCAGTTATAGGAGGGTGGAAGCTACTATGGCTTATTTAAGAATCCTTGTTTAAGAACTGGCCTACTTCTCTCACAAGTCCCCAGAATTCAGCCCCCTTAACCAAGTCTACAAGAGTGGGTTTGGATTACTCAACTCCATTGTAGCCAAGCATCTAGAACCCAGCACGAGTAGGTTTTCTGTATGGATGACTGAAACACAAACACCATTCGCACAATGCCAATCATTTATTTTGTTTTTTTCTGCCAAGATAAACCACATCCATCAACAGAACAAGGTTTAGCTGCTCTCGCGTAAGGTGAGCTTGTCAAAGAGGTATTCGCCCATGCCATTCTGAGGCAGCCCCAGGCGCCTCAGGTTCGTGCAGTGGTCTCCCAGGAGCTTGATGGCCTTCACTTGCTCTTCCAGGAATTCCTTTTCCAGAAAGTCACAGAGCTGAGGGGACAAAAAAGAAAATGCGCTACATTAAAGAGAACGTCTACCCCAGCGGTCTTCCAACTTGGCCCTTTTATGACTCGTGGACTTCAAATCCCAGAATATCTTCAGACAGTGTGCCTGGCTAAGGAATTCTGGGAGCTGAAGTCCACAAGTCATAAAAGGGCCAAGTTGGAAGACCCCTGATCTACTACAAACCTCCAACGTTAGCTTCCATTTACCTCTTTCTAGAAAAAGTTCAGAGGGTTGGACCAAAGACCTCCAAAGTCTAGTTATTCTACTAAACAAGCCACATGACTGCCTTTGTAAAAAGGAGAGCATCTACAATGAGTACGGAAACAGTCAAAGCTATTTGGGCCCAAAAAAAGTTATGAAGGTGCTCAAGAATAGCATTATTCTAAAAGGTAAAGGTTCCCCCACACATGCATGCTAGTCTTTTCCAACTCTAGGGGCCAGTGCTCATCTCCGTTTCATAGCCGTCCGAGGATGTCTCCATGGTCATGTGGCTGGCATGACTAGATGCCAAAGGCGCACGGAACGCTGTTACCTTCCCACCGTAGTGGTCCCTATTTTTCTACTTGCATTTTTACGTGCTTTCAAACTGCTAGGTTGGCAGAAGCTGGGACAAGTAACAGGCACTCACTCTGTTATGCGGCCTTCGGGATTCGACCTGTCAAACTGCCGACCATCTGATCGACAAGCTCAGCGTCCTAACCCACTGAGCCACCACGTCCCTAGCATTATTCTAGGTGGATGCAAAATCCTAGTTATCAACAATGTCTTTTTTTTTTTTAAAAAAGAGAAGTCTCCCAAGGCCACCTCTGCTCTTGCCCTCCTATCTTTGCCATCGCTGCAGTTTACTTACATGAGGGTCTGTTTTCTCTGTGGCCAGCTTGTGCAGATCCAGCAAAGCCTGGTTGACTTCCTTCTCCAGGTGCAGAGCATGCTCCAATGCATCTAGACTGTTGCCCCATTCATCCTTCTCTGGCTTCTGTGTATGAAAAACCAGATTTCATGGTTGGGTACATCCATGGCTACTTTGCTATCAGATCTTATTCTATTACTACCCCTTGTCCCTTTCACGAAAAGCTCAGAGGTTCCAGATCTCACCTTGATATCCTGAAACACAATATGTCCTCCTCGCTTGTTTTGATACTTCAGAAACTTATCAGCATGTTCTTTTTCTTCTTGGGATTGTTCTTTCAAGAACTTGGCCACGTGGCACAAGGCAACATCATCACGGTCAAAGTGATGGGCCTAGAAAGGTGGAGGGAACCATTAACAAATCAGTAGATTTTTAGAAGTATCCCAAAGTGTTAAAGTATCTAGATGGAATCTAAAATAGGCTCCAAGAATTAAGCTTTTATCAATTGCTTATGGACTGTGTGCATATATACACACACAACTGGAATAAACTCCAATAGCCCAATAACTTCCCAAGGCAAGTTGTAAATTGCTATCATGCTGCTAAGTAGAATGGTAGACTTACTACTGCACAAAAGAGACCCAAGAGTTTCATACTTTTAAAAGAGTCTCTTGCTTTTTAAAATTACTGCATTGTTACAGCGTATTAATTCCATTGCAATAACCTCAGTGCCATAATTTAAGAGTTGACCTAATTATTGTTAACTGTAAAGTTAGAAGTTGCTTCCAGAGATTTGTCTAGTGTAGCAGTTTTATGTTCATTGAAGGTATTATTTCTCCATAAAGAGCTTCTTAGGAAGCATTCGACAAAATACCTTATTTCTCAAATGTTAAAGACTTGGTTATTATGACTCAAAGGTCCAAGACCTCAATAAACATTCAAATTCAATTGTTAAATCTTAATGGTGGAGAAATAGAGGTACATTACCCACCACTAATAAAGCCCCTTTACCGTTTAAAACTCCAGCACTGAAGTCTTAAGTTTGCCCAAGTCAATAAATAAGATGCAAAGATTTCCTAGTGCAAGCAAATTCAGAGCAACTTACCATGGACAAGTAGACATAGCTAGCATGGAGCTCTATGTTCACCAAATGGTTTACGGCAGCCTCACACTCAGCATGGTAGTTCTGACGTATCTGAGAAGCCATCACGAGAGGAGAAGAAGGCAGGCCCAGAAGTTCTGATGGTCAAGAGGTGTGAAAGAGGGCATCGACCTGACCTTATATACAATATGTAGAGGTGGGTAAGT
This sequence comes from Daboia siamensis, assembly GCA_024449315.1. NCBI lineage: Eukaryota > Metazoa > Chordata > Lepidosauria > Squamata > Viperidae > Daboia > Daboia siamensis. The sequence goes on along the minus strand of JAKJMR010000437.1, from coordinate 314,726 downwards.
AATTAGTAGCATTGGCCAATAGCAAGCATCTGCAGGACCAACTGACCAATCAGATTTATGGATGGGCTGGGTGTGGCCAATTGAAACTTGCCAGAGTCCTGGCTCCAGGTGATTCTAATGCAGCTCCTGAACTGCTGAAGGTCTCCTATTAGTGGTGATGCCCAATAGAGAGAAAAAAAAATAAACATTTGTTCCTCAACTCACAATTGAGGGAGGGAGAATGACTCATCAAAATAGGGCTGTTGCTGGGGAGTGAGCCCTTGATCGAGTTTGCCGCTCCTCTTAAGAATTTTTTAAAAATTTACTTAGTCCTACAGCTGCTTCCTTTTCATCAGGGCTCCACAAATTCAGGGAAGAAAAACACATGTTTGTGGGGGCCATCTTCTTTGTTTCCAGCTGAGCAGGGATAAAGTTTTAGTAACAGGCTACACCGTAAACCATGATTTACAGCCAAGAGTGGCTAAGCCAAAATTCTAGCACGCCACAGGAAAAAAAAAAAAAAGCATTATGATCAAATCGTGATTCATAAAGTAGCTGTGCTCATATGTGTAGAGCTGAAGGAAAAATTAGCTTGCTGTGATGACCTAATTTACACAGCAAGCTAAGGCATAATGTGATATTTTTTCTTGTCAGGATTAGCTCTCGGGGGTAGTGTGCTGGATGAGCACAGCTTTAACGAATAGGAAAAGGACTGAGTTGAACTCGGGAGTAGCAGACTAAATATACAGTTCCAAAGAACCTAAAAAAATCATGTATTGTAGATGTGGTCTTCAAGATGGTTAGGCTTGCTGCTTGTACACTCACTCATGAATGGTTCTATTGCAGTTACCTTCTATTGCTGTCCTCCAGACAAGCTGACTATATAGCAGGGGTCTTCAAACTTGGCTCTTTTATGACTCGTGGACTTCAACTCCCAGAATTCCTGAGCCAGCCATGCTGAGGGGAAAGGGAGAGGTTTCCATGCTTAGCCATGCTGGCTCAGGAATTCTGGGAGTTGAAGCCCACGAGTCATAAAAGAGCCAAGGTTGCCTACCCCTTAAGGCTCCAGGCTAGAAAGCAGGAGACAGTGAGTTCTAGTGCTACCTTAGGCATGAAAACTGTCTGAGTGACTTTGGGCCAATCACCAGAAAAGCAATCAGTTGTAGGCAGGTGAGGGGAAAAAAAAAATCCTAATACGGGTAGTCCTCAACTTACAACAGTTCATTTAGCGGCCGCTTGGAGTTACATCAGCATTGCAAAAAGGGACGTGACCATTTTTGACACAACCATTGCAGCATCTCCAGGGTCACGTGATCAAAATTTGGAAACACTTGGCAGCTGACTCCTATTTGTGACTGTTGCAGTGTCCCGGGGTTGCGTGATTTCCACTCCCCCCTTTTGCAACCTCTTTTGACAAGCAAAGTCAATGGGGAAGCCAGATTCACTTAACACTTCGACTAATTTAGCAACGGCAGTGATTCACTTAACAAAAGTGGCAAGAAAGGTCATTAAATGGGACAAACTCACTTAAGTGTTTTACTTAGCAACAGAGACTTTTTTTGGGCTCAGTTGTGGTTGTAAGACGAGGACCGCCCGCGTTGCATTGTCCACTGCATTTTCCCCAGCTCTTATACTGGCATTTTTCCTTTGTAAGTATATATTTCCCGTTTCCTGCAATGTGGAGTAAAGAACTGGTGATTGTATTGCGTAAAAAAAAAGCAACAATTTGGGGGTGTGTGTGTGCATAAGTGTGCTAGGTGTATTAACCTATATTTAGCAATGTGAGAACAGTAATTGCCTCCTTCAAAAATGTGCAATTTTGGCTTCTGTTTCACCAAGAAAATCAGCAGGTATGGAGCTGTCCTCCATCAGTTCCCACAATTTACCAACTGGCTCAGAATTCAAGGAGTTGAAGTTCTTACTTTTGAAAATGGTCAAAGGGGGAGAGAGAGCCAGTATGGTGCAGGGGTTAACGTGCTGTCCTAGAAACCAGGAGATGGTGAGTTCTAGTGACACTATGACACTAAACTGGCAGGAATAGCCAACACCCCAGGGTCCAAAAAGATCTCGACAAACTCGAACAATGAGCCCTACCCAACAAAATGAATTTTAATATGGAGAAAAGCAAAGTTTTACATTTAGGCAGGAAAAATCAAAGGTACAAGTACAGATTAGGTGAGACCTGGCTCAAAAACAGTAACGGTGAGAGGGACCTTGGAGTCCTAGTGGACAATCTCTTGACTATGAGCCAGCAGTGTGCAGCAGCAACGAAAAAAGCTAATACAATCCTGGGTTGGGTTGGATAAACAGAGGCATGGAATCAAGATCACGTGAAGTATTAGTCCTGCTTTATGAAACCCTAGTAAGACCACACCTGGAATAATGCAACCACTTTTGGTCAACCTACTACAAAAAAGATGTTGAGACTTTGGAAAAAGTTCAGAGAAGGGCAACTAAAATGATCAAAGGTCTGGAGAGTAAGACATAGGAAGAACAGTTGCAAGACTTGGGTTTGGCTAATCTAAAGAAAAGAAGAGGGAAGCACGGGAAACAATAGTTGGAAACTGATCCAAGAGAGAAGCAACCTGGATTTAAGGAGAAACTTCCTAACAGTGAGGACAATCAACCAGTAGAATGGCTTACCCCCAGAAATCATGAGCGCTAAAATGATCAAAGGTCTGGAGAGTAAAACATAGGAAGAACGGCTGTAGGACTTGGGTTTGGCTAGTCGAAGAAAGGAAGAAATAGGGGTGACATGATAGCAGCATTCTAGTATTTGAGGGGCTGCCACAAAGAAGAAGGGGGTCAAATTATTCACCAAAGCACCAGAGGGAAGGACGAGAAACAATGGATGGAAGTTGAACAAAGAAAGAAGCAACCTGGAATTAAGGAGAAACTTCTTAACAGTCAGGACGATTAACCAGTGGAACAGCTTGCCACCAGAAATCGTGGGAGCTCCATCAATGGAGGCTTTTAAGAAGGGACTGGACAGTCACCTGTCTGAAATGTTATAGGTTCTCCTGCTTGAACCGGGGGCTGGACTAGAAGACCTCCAAGGTCTATTCTATTCTATTCTATTCTATTCTATTCTATTCTATTCTATTC
>JAKJMR010000437.1:225432-236828 GCA_024449315.1 Daboia siamensis | reverse complement strand
AAGTCAGGGGTCTTCAAACTTGGCCCTTTTATGACTTGTGGACTTCAACTCCCAGAATTCCTCAGTCTGGCACACTGGCTAAGGAATTTTGGGAGTTGAAGTCCACAAGTCATAAAAGGGCCAAGTTTGAAGACCCCTGATCTAAGTGCTATTGCTATTAATGAGTAAGGTGAAAATCCCATTACTCTATTAGGAAGAAAGGGAGTGGGGGGAGGGAAAGAGATAGTTGGGGTCAATATGCTGACTCTGTAAACCACTTAGAGTGGGCTGTAAAGCACTGTGAAGCAGTATGTAAATCTAAGTGCTATTGCTAGTGCTTTTCATTGGGTTTCATCGTAGTCCTTGACTTACGACCGTTTGTGTAGTCGCCTTTTGAAGTTACAAGAGCACTGAAAAAAGTGACTTATGACCATTTTTCACACTGAGGATCTGTGCAGCGTCCCCATGGTCATGTGGTCAAAATTCAGATGCTTAGCAGCTGACTCGTACCTACGACGGTCGCAGTGTCTCAGGATCACGTGATCCCCTTTTGTGACCTTCTGACAAGCAAAGTCAAAGGGGGAAATCCAGGCTCACTTAACGGCCGTGTTTCTAACAGTGGCTGCTGTGGGTCACTTTAGAACTGTAGCAAGAAAGGACATCCAATAGGGCAAAACACACTTCATAAATGTCTCCCTTAGCAACAGATAGTTTGGGCTCAATTGTCAAGGACTTCCTGTAATGGAAAAATGCTGAAGACAGAAAGATGAGGGGAAGCAAATAATCAAAGGAAGTTTAGATTTTTTATAATAAACAACTGTGTGTGTGTGTGTGTGTAAAGACAAACACAGACATGGTGAAAAGTTCCTTTTGAAATGTCAAATCCTTTTAATTTGAAATGTCAACGTAAAGGATCCGCAGACTGAATTAACAGCTTCATTGGACTAGTGGAAATCAATTTGATTTAGAAGTGACAGGATTGCAAAAAGAAGTCGAATTGTTCCGCTGGTTCAATTTGGACAGATCTGTTTTATTTTGAAGATGCAGTTGAGTCCCTTTCAGACTGAAAAGCCAAAGCTTTGCAGCCTCGTAATTGCCGTAATTGCTGGGGAATTCTGGGATTTGAAGTCCACAAGTCTTAAAGTTGCCAAGGTTGGGGACCCCTGGGTTTAGGGGCATCAGTCTGGAAACTAGAGACTTTTAGAACCATCATTAAAAAGGCACAACAAAGAATGTCCTTCCTACGTCCACTCAGAAAGATTGCCCAAGGAACTGCTGATACACTTCTACAGATGGATTATTGAGGCTGTCATTTGCATCTCAGTAACGGTCTGGTTTGGCAACCAAACAAGACAGACACAGACTTCAACAGATAGTTAGGACTGCAGAAAAAAAACAATTGCAACCAGCCTGCCTTCCGTTGAGGATCTGTACACTGCAGAAATCAGAAAAAGGGCTGAGGAAATATCTACAAGATCCTTCACATTCTGGACATAAACTGTTTCAGCTTTTCCTCTCAAGATGATGCTACGGAGCATTGTGCGCCAAAACAACTAGCCACGAAGATAATTTTTATTTCCCCGTACCCTCCCTCTGCTGAACACCTAATTCTCACCGCACTGTTTTAGGCCTAAAGATATTTACCCGTGTAGTAGGTGATCAAAGAGAGAAGCAACCTAGAACTAAGGAGAAATTTCTTGACAGTGAGAACAATTAACCAGTGGAACAACCTGCCTCCAGCAGATGTGAATGCTCCATCACTGTAGGTTTTTTAAGAAGAGATTGGACAGCCATTTGTCTGAAATGGTGTAGGGTTTCCTGCCTGAGCAGGGGGTTGGACTAGAAGACCTCCAAGGTCCCTTTCAACTCTATTATTATTATTATTATTATTATTATTATTATTATTATTATTATTATTATTATTATTGTTGTTGTTGTTGTTGTTGTTGTTGTTGTTGTTGTTGTTATAGGCTGTATCGCTATTATCCTTTCTTGCCACAGTTGTTAAGGGGAATCATTGGCAACTGATAAGTTAGTAACACAGTTGTTAAGTGGATCTGGCTTTCCACATTGACTTTGCTGGTCAGAAGGTTGCAAAAGAGGATCACGTGACCCTGGGACACTGCGACCGTCATAAATATGAGACAGTTGCCAAGCATCTGAATTTTGAACACGTGATTATGGGGATGCTGCAAAGGCGGTAATTGTGAAAAACGGTCATAAGACATTTTTCAGTGTAACTTTGAACGGTCACTAAATGAATTGTTGAAAGTTGTATTCTATTTCTATTCTGTTCTTCAGTGCTAATAGTCTACAAAGGATCTTCATCTCAGTTGACTGTAAGCTGTGAGTAACAATGATGTGAAAGAAAGTAAGTGTGTGGGTTGATGGAGGGGGGTATGATCTTTCAGATAATATTTTGACAGGCGAAATTCCCTTTCCGCACATACTGTGTTTGCTGGCAAAACACAACATCTCTTGCAGACAGAGGCCAACAAATCTTCAGAATCCAATTTTCTCTTTTTAACCTACACGGAGAGAAAACTGGAATGGTTTCATTAAGGATTAAAAGTGAGAAGGCAATTAATCCCCAAAACAATTGATTTTAGAAATACCCCTAAATTTAAACATAAAATATACACTCGTCCTTTTGTTTGCGTTAAATGCCACAAAGCAAAAATTGCATTATCTCTTTGTGGCTAGCGTGGGATTAGTGATAATTGTTTACTGCATTATCCTTTCAGGCTGCGAATGTCTAACTGATTAATTGGACTGGCCTCAAAATTTCTGTTGTTGAGTGAGTTTTGTCCCATTTCATGAACTTTTTTTTTGCCACAGTTATTAAGTGAATCCCTGCACACACACACACCGGGACACTGCAGCTGTTGTAAATACGAGCCAGTTGCCAAGCATCTGAATTCTGATCTTGTGACGAGGAGACACTGCAACGGGCGTAAGTGTGAAAAACAGTTTTTTTCAGTGCTGTTGTAACTTCGAACAGTGATGAAACAAATAGTTGTAAGGCGAGGACTGCTTGTAGTTCCTTTTCTTCTCCACTGACTTGTTGTTTCTTTAATTTTTGTGGCAAGGCACAGTTTAACATGAATAAGACGTACGAGGAGCCAGCTTCTTCCCAGGCCGAGCTCTTTCTGAGGAACTGCACCGCTTCTCTTGATCTTTGTCAGATGAAGCCCAACATCACCTATCTGGGTTTTTACCTTCACCACCCAATGGTTGCCTCTCTCTTCATCATCTCTTACCTGCTCATCTTCCTTCTGTGCATGATTGGCAATGGAATCGTCTGCTTTACCGTTCTGCAGAGCAAGCATATGCGCAGCGTCACCAACCTGTTCATCTTGAACCTGGCCGTCAGTGATCTGCTGGTGGGGATTTTTTGTATGCCCACCACTCTCCTGGACAACATCATAACAGGTATGAGGGCCAGGGGGCACCTGTTGGAGATCATTCACACCAATGTAAAAGAAAGGCTGGGGGGGGGGTTAACACAATCTGACTTGCGAGAGTGTGTTTACAATAATAATAATAATAACAACAACAACAACAAGAAGAAGAAGTTGGAAGGGACCTTGGAGGTCATCTAGTCCAACCCTCTGCTCAGGCAGGAAACCCTATACCATGGCTAGTCTCTTCTTAAAAACTTCCAGTGTTGGAGCATTCACCACTTCTGGAGGCAGGTTGTTCCACTGGTTAATTGTTCTGACTGTCAGGAGGTTTCTCTTTAGTTCTAGGTTGCTTCTCTCCTTGACTAGTTTCCATCTGTTGCTTCTTGTCCTGCCTTCAGGCGGTTTGGAGAATAGCTTGACTCCCTCTTCTTTGGAGCAGCCCCTGAGATATTGGAACACTGCTATCATGTCACCCCTCACCTTTCTCTTCATTAAACTACACATACTCAATTCCAGCAGCCGTTCCTTATAAGTTTTAGTCTCCAGACCTCTAATCATCTTTGTTGCTCTTCTCTGCACTCTTTCTAGAGTCTCAACATCTTTTTTACATCGTGGTGACCAAAACTGGATGCAGTATTCCATGTGTGGCCTTACCAAGACATTGTAAAGTGATATTAGTACTTCACGTGATCTTGATTCTATCCCTCTGTTAATGCAGCCAAGCACTGTGTTGGCTTTTTTGGCAGCTGCAGCACACTGCTGGCTCATAAGTCAGGGGGTGACAAACTGCCGGCCCGCAGGCCTGATGCGTCCTGGGAAAGCTGCGCCCAACCCATTGCCGGCAATGGCAAAAGCATCCTGCAAGGTCCATGTGACGTTGCGAGTTTGACATGTCTGCTATAAGTAATCTGTAGAGACTTCAGTGCCCTCTGAGCTTAGTTGAGATGTTTCATAACCCAACTAGGTATCATCATCAGTGCTAGAAGAAAGTGGAGTTTGCTCTCATCCAGTCAAGGAAGCACCAAGACGTCCCCACTAACCCTGATGTTACTTAGTTAGGGAATGCAAAGCCCATTCCTTACTGACGCTGATGATGTTGCTTAGCTAGGTAATGAAACGTCTCAAGAAAACTGCTCCCAGATAGGGATCTTTTTTTTCTTAGTCTGATCTGCCTTGTAAGTGATCTGCCTATGGTATTTGGAATCAAACATGGGACCCGAAAACCAATAATCAAGGCTCACTGTAATAATTGTTTATTTAATAATTTCTGGAGGAATTCCCCCAGAAAACCATGGGAGGGATTTCTATTGACAAAAGGGATGCACTCGTATTTATACATTTGAGGAAAGGAGAAAATTATACATACATACATACATACATGTGTGTGTGTGTGTGTGTGTGTGTGTATGTATATGTATATGCGTATATGTGTGTGTGTATGCATAAGTAATAAGGCATAAATATTCATAATTAGCAAACATCAAATTATTTCCTCACTTTTCTACTATTACTATCCTCAAGAAAGTGTTGTCAGTTGCAAGACTTACATACCAGTTGCAGTGGTACCTTGATTCTCATCAGTAATTCGTTGAATGAATGAATGAACCTTTACTGTCAAAGTACAACCATATATACATTGAGATTGGCTGAGCCTCCCTTTGTGCCCCCCCCCCCAAACTCACAGTGGCAACAAACCATCTTGTTACACCATGTGAGCTAACTGCACAACACACCGGCCTTGCAAGTCAGTCACACATAAAATTATAAAATTATTTCCCATTCAAGAGCCTAACAGCCCATGTGTAAAAGCTGTTCTTCAGCCTGTTGGTACGGCTGGCTATACTCCTATACCTGCCGAATACGAAAATTGATGGCTACCAAGAAAATCACGTGAATTACCAAGAGAACCCGCTATTTTGACTGGAAGAAATAGCAATTCACGAGGAAGCCGACATCAGCAAATTCTTCCTTGTATGTTGACTACCGAGAGAAAGACAACTGTCTGGATAGGATTTCTGCTTCAAAACGTGTTGAATACTCTTATTTTCGTATGTGGTGGACTTGTAGAAATATAAAAGCTTTTTGGATTAAAATTTGGTGGAACATTCAAAAGATTTTTAAGAGAAAGATAAAGTTTTCTCCACAATTGTTTTTATTGGGTATTGTTGTAGATTGTGATACTAAAGAAATCAATTTGATGTTGAACTTGATAACAGCAGCACGGTTACTGGTGGGACAATATTGGAAGAAGGATAGTTTGCCTACTATAGAAGAATGGGTACTTAATTTATCGAATCTTGCAGAAATGTCTAAGATTTCTGCTTATTTGAAGGATCACTCGCAAGAAAGATATATTTCAGTTTGGAGGAGATGGATAGATTCTATTCAGAACAAATACGGGACTAAAAAGTTCCATTTAGCTTATGAGTAGATTTTAGATTGTTATTAATTTTAGTATTAGTATTGATTATATTTTTGTTTAAGTTATTAGTATTATGTTTTTAATAATTTGAATGTATTAATGTTAAAGGGGAGTTAAAGCACATTATGAATTTGGTTAATTTTATAATGGATAATCTTAGTTAGAATAGGATTATTATATCTATGACCCTGTATTTCAGCTCTGGGAAGTGGGGGGGGAGGGGGGTGGTTTGGGGCGGGTGGGTTTTGGGGATATGTGTTGTAAATTTTTTTTTGTAAAACTCTTTAATAAAAAAAACACGTGTTGAATACTGAATTCGATGAGTTTTGAAGCAGTCAAGTGATGAGTTATAACTGTACTGAGAACTGAGGACTTCAAATTTGCCCCTATTAGCACATATCACCCCCGTTTCTATCTTGCTACCACACTTCTGTGCTTCCAAATATTTGCTTTCCTCACAAGCGTCATCCTACCTATATCATGATTTTTGAGCAATCCACGATCAAGTCCCATGGATTATGGGACTTGAAAATTAGGGATTGTTTAACCATCTTTGTTTGACTAAAGCACTATTTGGATTCACAAATACGGTACATTATAAATGCCGGTCATAGCTAGTTTTTCATGTTAAACCACAGCCAAACAAATTATATTATCAGTGTAATATGAGGTATAAACTCAGCCTATGCAATTCAGTAGATTTTTTTTTTAAAAAAACAGACCTTATCCCTTTAATATTTATACAAAGTGAACTAGAACATGATTGAATGCTGTTTCCAAATGGTGTAGCCCTTTGCTTGTCCACTAATTGAAAATAATAATTGAAAATAATCAAACACGGTTAATAATAATAATAATAATAAAGTTGGAAGGGACCTTGGAGGTTGTTGACCTTTTCATCTAATACAATGCTTTATTTTCCAGGATGGCCTTTTGGGAGCATGGCCTGCAAAATGAATGGCACCGTCCAAGGAATATCCGTTTCTGCCTCAGTCTTCACTTTAGTAGCCATTGCAGTTGACAGGTAAGGCTTTGTAAACACCTAGAAATTGATATGGATTCCAGAAATCAGTTGTTCCTCTGTCAACTAGAATTGTGTGTTCCTCAGACTTAGTAATGAGATCAAGGTGCTCTAACTTCGGGAAGAATTAGCCCTGGGGAAGAAAATATACCCCATAATGATAAAGTGATGAAAAAAGCAAGACATGGACACCCGGTGAAAAGTTACGTTGGAATCTGAGGCTTAAAAGGTAGAAAATCAGGGGTCCTTGATGCTCTCTGAGCTTGTTTGTTTTCTTGAAGACTCAAAGATGCTTTTTCACGAGCCAACTGGACTTTCTTGTTTTTCTTTGAAGATGTTTCGCTTCTCATCCAGGAAGCTTCTTCAGCTTAAGAAAAAGAACACCAAGAACCCCTTGTTTCAAAACCTGAGCTACAAATATTCTCCTTTATAGGTTGAAAATCCTTACTGAAAAACCTTAAATGGAGAGTTTTCAACATCTAAAGCAGAGGCTTTTGTTAGACCCTGTTTAGGTTTCTGAGGAGAGGTCTACAGCACAAATGGTGGACAAATACTTTGTCTGAGGAAGATCTCCAGTTAAGTCCCTCATTTTTCAGTCTTTTTTTTTTTTTTTTTTTATTGAAAAGTTTTTCAATACATTTTAATTATTACATCCCATCCCCCAACCCTCCCCAACCCTATCCCACCCTCTCGCCCTCCCCTTCCCCCCTCCCCCCCCCGGACTTCCCAGAGCTAGATACAAGGTATAAAAATAAAATAACCAATCATAAACTCTCATATGCTAACAACAATAAACTATTAAATTTCTCGCACTTTAGCTCTTATAAAATGACTACAAGCAATATACTTATTCAAATGCTAGATGAAACTTTTTAGTCCCATATTTATTCTGGATGTAATCAATCCATTTCTTCCACTCCACAATATATCGTTGTTGAGAATGGTCTTTCAAATATGCTGAGATCTTTGCCATTTCCGCCAGGTTGGAAACTTTTAAAGTCCATTCCTCTATAGTCGGCAGTTCTTCCTTCTTCCAATATTGCCCTACTAAGAGTCTCGCTGCCGTAATTAAGTTCAACATCAAATTAATGTCCAACACTATAGTATCAGTAATAATGCCCAGTAAAAACAATTGCGGACAAAACTTTATCCTTTTCTTGAATATCTTCTGCATATTCCACCAAATTTTAATCCAAAATGGTTTGATCTTTTTGCAAGTCCACCATATATGAAAATACGTTGCATCTTCGCCACCACATCTCCAACATTTGGGCTGGTAATTCGGATACATACTTGCTAACTTTCTAGGATCTAAATGCCATCTATAAAACATTTTATAAAAGTTCTCTCTTAAATTTTGAGCTTGCGTAAATTTCACATTTCTCACCCAGATCTTTTCCCAAGTGTCCATTGTGATAACTTCCTGAATATTCTGTGCCCATTTTATCATACAATCCTTAACAATTTCTGTTTCTGAGTCAATCTCTATCAATGCAAGATATATCCGTTTAATATGCGCTGGTCCCTGATTTCTAATTTGTTTTACCAAATTTTCATCATCCATCAAAAAACCAATCTTCTGATCTTCTTTCCACCTGGCTTGTAATTGTCCATATTGAAACCAAGTTTGTACAATCTTTTTTTCTCGTAAAAGATTATATGACTTCAAACACCACACATTCCTCTCCAAGCTCAAAATTTCCTTATATGTAGTCACATCATGTTTAAATCCAACATTTATATTCTCTATTGCGTGTTTGGGTATTGCCCATAACGGTATCTTATAATTTAACTTTTGTCTGTGCTTTTTCCAAACTCGCAACAAAGCATACCTCAAAATATGCATTTTGAACACATTATCTACCTTTTTGTCATACAGTAAATATGCATGCCAACCAAATAACAAATCATACCCTTCAAGATTTAACAGTCTCCCCTGTGTCAGATTGATCCAATCACTTATAGCTGATAATGCAGCAGCTTCATAATATAATTTAAAATTGGGCATTCTTAGACCACCTCTTTCGCGTGTATCCTGCATGATTTTAAATTTGACCCGTGGCCTTTTCCCTGCCCAAACAAATTTGTTAATACCCTTCTGCCATTCCTCCAAATTTGAATCCTTTTTGAGAATGGGTATCATTTGAAACAAAAATAAAAATTTTGGCAAAACATTCATCTTTACTGCTGCAATTCTTCCCAATAATGATAGTTGTAATTTTTTCCAACTATCCAATTCTTTTTGCACTTTATTCCATAACTTTTCATAATTATTTTTATATAATTTAACATTTGAGGGTGCTAGATATACCCCCAAATATTTAACCCTTTCAACAATTTCAAATCCAGTTAAGCTTTCTAAAGAAACCTTTTGTAATGCTGTCATGTTTTTGGATAAAATTTTAGTTTTTTGTATGTTAATCTTAAATCCAGAAACTTTCCCATATTGCGATATTAACTCCATCAATTCCATAACAGAATTTTCTGGATGTGTCAAAGTAATAACCAGATCATCCGCAAACGCCCTCAATTTATAGTCCTGATCTCTTATTTGAATTCCCTTAATTGTGTCCGAATTCCGTATTTTAATCAATAATATCTCCAACGTTAAAACAAATAACAAAGGTGATAACGGGCAACCCTGCCTTGTGCCCTTTTCAATATTACACATTTCAGTCAAACTATTATTAACAATTATTCGAGCTGTTTGCTTCTAATATATTGCCCTAATTGGTTGTAAAAATTCATCCCCAAAATTCATTTTATCTAATACTTTTAACAAAAATTTCCAATCCAATTGATCAAAGGCTTTTTCAGCATCCAGAAAAATCAATGCTGCAGAGATCTGGTTATTCCTTTCCAAAAATTCCAACAAATCAACTATATGTCTCACATTATTTTTCATTTGTCTACCACTTATAAACCCAGTTTGATCACCATGAATTACCTGTTGCAATACCCTCATAAGTCTACTAGCTAAAACCTTAGCAAATATCTTGTAGTCCGTATTCAAAAGTGAAATTGGCCTATAGTTTTTTGCTTGAGTAGCGTCCTGATCTTCTTTAGGAATTAAAGAAATAAAAGCAGTTTTCCAAGACGGAGGCACTCCTCCCCCTTTTTGAATTGTCTGAAACAGTTCCTTTAATGGCTTTATCATCTCAAACTGTAGATTTTTATAATACACAGCAGTCAAACCATCAGTGCCTGGTGCTTTACCTACTTTTAACTGTTTAATTGCCAAGTATATTTCTTCCTCAGTTATCAACTGATTCATTTCTTCTTTTTGGTCTTGCGTAAGAACCGGGATGCTAAAATCTTTCAAATATAAATCAATGTCCGTTTCATTAATCTTATCACTAGCATATAATTTAGAAAAAAAATCAACAAAAGTTTCCTTAATAAGATTCTGTTGATACACAATCTTTCCCTTATGTTCTATTTTATCTATATTAGAAACCCTTTGCTTCTTTCTTAACATATAAGCTAACCATCTGCCTGGTTTATTGGCATTGCAAAAAGTATTATGCCTTGCAAACCGTAGATTAGTTGCCACCTGATCAGCCATTAACTTATCAAATTGTCCTCTTAACAGCTTAATAGTCTCTTTAATCTTCACATCCGATGGGTTCAAAATTAAAGCCTTTTCTTTTTCCTTAATCTCTGTCTCCAATTCTTTCCTCCTAAAATCCAAGTTGCGTCTATATTTATTATTAAGATATATCAACACACCTCTCATGTACGCCTTACTAGCATCCCATACCATTTCCATAGAAGTACCCTTATGCATATTCGTTTCAAAAAAAACCTTCATCTGTTTTTTGCACTCTTCCACGTTTTTCTGATTTCTGAACAAATTCTCATTTAAACGCCAGGAACGTCGTTCTCTACTATCTTTTCCAATCTCTAGCCAAACTGGGCTGTGATCAGACATAGTCTTTGAACAAATCTTTATCCTCTTAGTTCTAAAAAAAAGGTCATTAGACAATAGTATAAAATCAATCCTGGAAAAAGATTGGTGTCTATCAGAAAAGAAAGTATAGTCTCTTTCTTGTAAGTTTCTTTCCCTCCAAACATCACGTAATTCCATATCGTCCATCATTTCAAAAAAAGATTTAGGCAATTTCGCATGACTTGGGGTACTTCTGTAAGATCCACTCTTATCCATTTGTACATTCAAAACACCATTCCAGTCTCCCATAAAAATAAAAGATTTGTAATCCAATTGGGTAATCCTGCTGTGTAACAATCTATAAAAGTCAGCTTGCTGTTGATTGGGCGCGTATAATCCAACCAAAAGAGTTCTTTTACCTTCTAGTAACAAGTCCACAATAACATATCTTCCTTGTTGATCAACTTCAATTAACTCTGCTGTAATTGTATTCTTGACATAAATAACCACTCCATTTTTCTTGTTAACTGCAGAGGCAATAAATTGTGTACCTAATCTTGAATTTGATAAATACTTTTGGTCCATAACTCTAATATGTGTTTCTTGTAAGCAAATAACGTCAGTCTTAAATTGATTTAAATATTGAAAAATTTTCTTTCTCTTTTGTGGTGAGTTTAATCC
>JAKJMR010000437.1:201940-212724 GCA_024449315.1 Daboia siamensis | reverse complement strand
TTAGAAATGAACTTTTCTGACGAACAAAAAGAAAACGTGCAGTGACAGGCAGATCCCAGCCGTGGGTTTCATCTGAGTGGCGAGTGAAACATCTCCCAGCATGCTCTCCTTTTTCGGACTGTACAGTTTTGAGCCATTCTGGAGTACAGCAACATAAACATACAACAAATAAATAAATTGCTTGCATATTTTATTACCAGGGCAGTCGGTTGGTCTTTCTTAATTTGCTTCGGGACAGGTTGGCAACACAAAAGGGTCATTTTTTAACTACAGTGAATAATTCTTCATTGGCTTCCTTTACTGGAGCTCTCTGTCCCTTGATTGTTTATTAAAAAGCACATGATTTTCACCAGGAAGAACGTGGCTCCTCGTGGTGATTTTTTTTTTAATTCTAAAATTTAACATTCCAAAGATTGGTTAAACAAGAACCCCTGCGCAGTCAGTGTTCTTCCCGTTAGACTGTCATCCAATCCATACGATACAATCCATTCGATAATAATGAAACACGGTTAAAGTTTGTCCACAATACAAAACGTACAATAAAGTTAAATGCTATTGGGTTTCGGCTGCAAAATACGTCTTTTTTAAAGGACCTTTCAAAGTTACAACCGCATCTGGAAAAAAAAAAAATATTTTTTTTCACAGAAACGTTACAGCATCCCCAGGGTCACGTAATCAAACTTTGGCAATTGGCATGTATTTATGACGGTGGCTGTGTCCCAGGGTCATGTGATCCTCTTTGGTGAACTTCTGAGAAGCAAACCCAATGGGGAAGCCAGATTCACTTTACAACCGTGTTGCTAATTTAGGATCCGCACTGATTATACTTAACAACTTTGGCAAGGAAGGTCATAAAAATGGGTCCAAACTCTGTTAACAAATGTCTTGCTTGGCAACAGAAACAGCACCTAGCAATGAGAAGAAAGTTCTTCTCTGGCTATCTTGATTTCATTTTTCTCCCCTGCAGGGCAATTCTTAGCCTAACTAGCAATCTTTGAGAGACCTCCCAGCTCTTTGGTTTCTATCCATGTCGACAGACCATGAATTCTTGCTTAAACAATCTCTAAGTTAACTATCTTTAACTACACCCAATCATTATGACACAATGATTCTTTCTCCTATTCGATGGCCTTGGTAGGATTTGCCCCATCATTTATGACAGGGTCTTCAAACTTGGCCCTTTGATTTTATTTATTTATTTTATTTTTATTACATTTATATCCCGCCCTTCTCCGAAGACTCAGGGCGGCTTACAAGCTTAGCAGTAGCCTTCATTCTATGTATATGCCTGCTTATTAGGGCTTTCACACACACACACCAAGCGGCATTATTACAAAGTCAGCTTATTGCCCCCAACAATCTGGGTCCTCATTTTACCTACCTCGGAAGGATGGAAGGCTGAGTCAACCTCGAGCCTGGTGGGACTCGAACCTGCACTAATTGCAGGCAGCTGGTGTTACTTAAGGAGGCATTAGCCCTCTGCTCCACCAAGGCTGGTGGACTTGGGCTGAGGAATTCTGGGAGTCGGTCCACTCCTCTTAAAGTCTGTATCAGGGGTCTTCAAACTTGGCCCTTTGATGACTTGTGGACTTCGACTCCCAGAATTCCTCAGCCAGGGCATGCTGTCACCCTGTTGATTCATAACTCGACTCTGGCTTGGTTTAAAAATGCATATCTTCTACCCCTCTCGTCCTTGAACAGACGACTGGCAAATACATTTATCAGTCACAAAGGAGCACCAACTAGCTCAACTTTCCTTCCTGTAGGCAACCGTTCGGGTGAAGTTGCGATGAGCTGTGTTTGTTTTTCCTCAAGTCTGTGAGTAATAAAAGGGGTTTGGGGTTGTCCTGCGGTTTCTGCCTGCTTGAAAAGGGGTTTTCTCCTTGTGAACTTAACAAGGAGCTCAAGTAGGCTGGGACCGAACAGACACTGCGACCATCATAAATATGAGTCGGTTGCCCAGCGTCTGAATTTTGATCACGTGACCATGGGGAAGCTGCGACCGTCGTAAGTGTGAAAAATCTAGGAGCGTTTTTCTCCCCAGTGCCATTGAAACTTCGAACGGTCACTAAACAAAGTGTTGTAAGTCAGGACTACCTGTATATTAAGAATATTGAAAAGTGGCCTTCTTGGCAAAATAAAAAAATATAGGGATGAGATTGCTCCGGTGAAAGCTGTGTGGATTGCTAAGTTAGAACCCACACACATTCTCTCTGGATGTCTGTTGTTGGGCACACAAAATGGGGAATTAGCAAGCACTGATCTTTTTTTTTTTTAATCCCATTTATATCCCGCCCTTCTTCGAAGACTCAGGGCGGCTTACAATCTAAAGCACAAATCAATGTGCTTAGCAATAGCCTTCATTCTATGTATATGCCTGCTTATTAGGGCTTTCGCCCCCCCAAGCGGTATTATTACAAAGTCAGCTTATTGCCCCCAACAATCTGGGTCCTCATTTTACCTACCTGGGAAGGATGGAAGGCTGAGTCAACCTTGAGCCTGGTGGGACTCGAACCTGCACTAATTGCAGGCAGCTGGTGTTACTTAAGGAGGCATTAGCCCACTGCTCCACAAGTCATCTTGTGGGTTTACTGTCACAATTTACCTGGCTCGAAATGTAAACAGGCAGCTGGGCAGATAAATCTTTCACTTTTATCCCAACCTGTAATTTTCATGCCTTGCAAAACCAGCATTCCGTCTCCTTTTGAAGAGCCACAGTGAAGGTGGTTGCAAGCTGGTTTAATTTGCAGTGGCAATGCACCTCGATGGAAGAGATGGCAAAGACAAAGCATTAAAAAACAGCCAGAGAGACAGACTCTCATTTAATCTCTCTTGCTTTTCAGTCTGAAACTATAAATTCTGCTTCGTTAGCTGCTCAGAAAGCAGGTGTGTTAATATCCCCTCCAGACTGTGGAGTCCATTTCTGGAGATGTTTAATCTGCCGCGACCTCGTTATCAATAACTCCAGAAGCAGATTTGGCCAGCATTAATCTTGGCCAACCACCAGTCAAATGAGCATTTTGCATTTTCATGAGCCTTGTGCCTGGGTAAATTACCGATGGCGTATTGTTCTATCTCATTTGCTTAAGCTTTTCTGAATTGGCGTATAGTGAGGATTGTCAAACCTTCCTGGTTTCATGTTGATTTGCTTCTCACTTGCGTCTGCCTTTGTGGCTTTTTTCCGGGTGTGTCTTGTTTCTCTTGCTTCAGCTCAACTTCTTTTTAAAAAAAAAAAGAAGAAGAAAAAATGGAAACGTGAAAAAGAAAAGGAGAGAAATAACTGTGAATGTGAAGCGGTGAATGCTCCAGCACTGGAAGTTTTTAAGAAGAGACTGGACAGCCATTTGTCTGAAATGGTATAGGGCAGTGATGGCGAAACTTTTAGAGACCGAGTGCCCAAACTGCAACCCCAAACCCACTTATGTATCGTTGGGTGCCAGGTGGGTGTGGCCCATTGGGTGGGCGTGGCTGCTGTGGTAACGGCAGACTGGGTGGGACTAAAAAGTTCAATCAATCAAGTCCAACTTTGCAAGATCTTTTCTTTTCCCGCGAGAAGTTGAAATTGATGGATTGACTGAACCTTCTTTTCTTTTTTTGCACATGGCGGCGGAGGCTTAAAGCAAAAAGGTTTTATAAAACCCAGCTGAAGGCCTAGGACTGGGCCGACGGCACGTGTGCCCACAGAGAGGGCTCTGCGTGCCACCTGTGGCACGTGTGCCCTAGGTTTGCCACCAGGGGTATAGTGTTTCCTGCCTGAGCAGGGGGTTGGACTAGATCAGGACTTTTCAACTGGGTGGTACGCATACCACCTGTGCTACTTTGCCACGTGGCAGGTGGTATGCGACTGCTAGCCAAGTGTAGCAGGGCGGGGAATGAGCCTAAGCCAGGGGTAGGCAACCTTGGCTCTTTTATGACTCGTGGACTTCAACTCCCAGAATTCCTGAGCCAGCATGGCTCGGCTCTGAATCTCTCTCTTTCCCCTCAGCATGGCTGGCTCAGGAATTCTGGGAGTTGAAGTCCACAAGTCATAAAAGAGCTTAGGCCGCTTTATGACTCGTGGACTTCAACTCCCAGAATTCCTGAGCCAGCATGGCTCATCTTGGAAACTCTCCATTTCTCCTCAGCATGGCTGGCTCAGGAATTCTGGGAGTTGAAGTCCACGAGTCATAAAAGAGCCGAGGTTGCCTACCCGTGGCCTAAGGAAGCCAAGCCTGAGGGACAGGGAGAGGCAGCTGCAGCTACAGGAGTGTCTGGGCTGGCAGAAGCCCCAGCAGCTAGCAGGGCTCCAACTGATTGGCATTTCCAGAAGGAGAGCGGAGCTGGAGGGGAACTGAAGAAAAAGAGGGGAGAGGAGAGGAGAGGCTGTAAAAGGAGGTGGTTTGGATGGGGGAAGGGAAAAAGACAGGAAAGGTTTAATCCCTTTAAATTTAATTAGTTTTACTCCCCCCCCCCTTTAATTGAGTCTGTCTATGGCTTTTAGAAACTTTTCTTTGAAGGCTTAATTTAAAGCTAAAGCTTTTCACAGTTGCTGGAGCGTTTCAGTCGTGAATTGCAACAGGGTGACACGTGACAGGCCTGAGGCAGCTTAAAGAGGGTGAGGAAAAAAAACGGAGTTTGTGTTTCTTTATTGCTTTGCACTTGATTCCTGTGTCTTTAAGGGTACAGGGACCGGATTGGGGCAGGGGTGCATTCTTACTACACTGTGGAAGAGCTCAGAAGGGAGAGAGCTAAGAAGGGCTGGCCAGCTAGTTCAGGGGTCTTCAAACTTAGCAACTTTGAGACCTGTGGACTTCAATTCCCAGAATTCCTCAACCAGCCATGAGGGCTGAGGAATTCTGGGAGTTGAAGTCCACAGGTCTTAAAAGTGCCAAGTTTGAAGGCCCCTGAACTAGCTGCTGGTGGTGCATATTAATAAACCTGGATTAATTCATCATATATTTGTCAGTGCAAAGGGAAAGCGATTCAGCAGAGGAACAGCCACCGAAGAAATTAAAACTGGTACTTTTTTTTTCTTTTTTTCCCTACAGTTTGTAATATTTTGTTAGATTATAGAATAAAATACAAAAATACAAAAGCAAATAGTAGGACACAGTGGGGAGGAAAAAGGGGAAAAAGTGAGGAGGAGAAGAGAAAAAGAACAGACTTCCTCTGTTGCAGTAGAAGGAAATATTAACATTGAACCACAACTTTCTACTTTTCCATAATATTATAAACCAGCCATTTCTATAACAACTAATGAATCTAATCAGTAATACCCCAAATCCCCCCCTTTTTTTAGTCATCAATTTTTAGACACCTTGCTAAACACCGGTGGTACTCAAATATTGTCATGTCCTAAAAGTGGTACAATCTGTGAAAAGGTTGAAAAGCCCTGGACTAGATGACCTTCAAGGTCCCTTCCAACTTTACTACTACTACTACTACTACTACTACTACTACTACTACTGTTATTATTATTATTATTATTATTATTATTATTATTATTATTATTATCATCATCATCATCATCATCATCATCAGTGTCTATATATTATCTATCTAGCTGTCTATCTATCATGTATCTATCATCTGTCATCTATCTACAAACATGCACACTATAATGATAAGGTAAAGGTAAAGGTTCCTCCACACATGCGTGCTAGTCGTTTCCAACTCTAGGGGCCGGTGCTCATTTCCGTTTCAAAGCCGAAGAGCCAGCGCTTGTCCGAGGACGTCTCCGTGGTCATGTGGCCGGCATGACTAGATGCCAAAGGCTCACGGAACGCTGTTACCTTCCCACTGTAGTGGTCCCTATTTTTCTACTTGCATTTTTACGTGCTTTCGAACTGCTAGGTTGGCAGGAACTGGGATGAGTAACAGGCGCTCACTCTGCTACGCGGCACTCGGGATTCGACCTTCGGCCAAACTGCCGACCTTCTGATTGACAAGCTCAGCGTCCTAACCCACTGAGCCACCGCGTCCCTATTAGTATATTTTTACGTATAGTTTTTATAGTTGAAGCTTTAATGATTTATCAGTCTATCAAGGATATAAGGCAGGCGTTTTCTCAGCTGGATATTTCCGTCTTTTTGTCTTGACAACCATCCACATAAATATTTGAAAATCCTTCTTAAAGATTATTATTATTATAAAACTTTTATTCATAAAACATGAAACTCAGTCAACTGAACACTCAAATTGACTGACACTAATGGTTGCTGCCACCGTCCTAGGTATCAACCAGGTATCTCCTTAAAATGTAAGATGTTCTGAGTAGAACAGTTTTTTGTAGCTTTGCTGAAGTTATTGCAGGAAGCTGCAGTTTCTTGATGTATTTTGCAAAGTTTTTTTATTATTATTTTTGGTACAGTTTTTGCACATCGTTCCCAGTGCCCCGAATGACAATGGGTATCTCTGTTACACGTTTCATCCATAATCGTGCAGTTTCAATGGCCAGGTCATGGTATTTCATTATTTTTCCCAGTTCTTTTTCTTCGACTCTGGCATCTCCTGGTACAGCGATATCAATCAGCTGTACGCTTCGGTTCTCTGCGACTGCGATATCTGGCGTCTTGTGTTCCAAATGGCGATCTGTCTGTATTCGGAAGTCCCACAAGATCTTCACCCTCTCATTCTCGACAACCTTTTCCACCCTATGTTCCCATGACTTTTCAGACACAGGACAGTCGTATTTTTTACACAATGCCCAGTGGATTAATTTAGCAACTCGGTCATGTGTAGCTCTGTAATCAGTTTGCGTGATTTTGCTGCACTCACATATTAAATGGTTTTCCATCTATTTAATCTGTCATCTATTATTATTGTTGTTGTTGTTGTTGTTGTTGAAATTGTCCTCTCTAAATATGAATAGTAATAGCACTTAGACTTCTATACCACCCCCTAGTGCAGGGTTAGGCAATCTTGGCTCTTTTATGACTCGTGGACTTCAGCTCCCAGAATTCCTGAGCCAGCCATGCTGAGGCGAAAGGGAGAGGTTTCCAAGCTGAGCCATGCTGGCTCAGGAATTCTGGGAGTTGAAGTCCACGAGTCATAAAAGAGCCAAGGTTGCCTACCCCTGCCCTAGTGCTTTACAGTCCTGAGTAGTTTACGGAGTCAGCATATTGACCCCCAACAATCTGGGTCCTCATTTCACCAACCTCGGAAGAATGGAAACTTGAGCCAACCTTGCGCCGGTCAGGATTGAACAGCTGACAGTGGGCAGTGTTAGCCTGCAATACTGCATTTTCACCAGTGCACCACCGCAGTGCAACTGTGGTACTAACTAAACATCTCTAGTGATTCACTTAACAATTGTGGCACGAAATGTTGCAAAATGGAGCAAACCTCACTTAACAAATGTCTCACTTAGCAACATAGCTTTTGGGCTCAATGGCGGCTGAAAGTCAAGGACTATCTGTATCTGCCCATTGGCTCATTCAGACCAAACACAGAAATGAAACCATCTTGTCCAAACAGCCAAATAACATGGGAGAAGGTCATGTTTGACCTACTTCCAGGGAGTGGAAGATGGGACTTCAAATTTCTCTTCCCTCCATCTCTTTATTTTATAAGCAACTTTACATTAACTCCATTGAATTGCTGGGTGTCTTCAGCACCGTCATCACTTTACAGGGATGGTAGTCTGGAGGCTGATCTAGTTGTTCTTTTGTGGTGTCCATCACATGATAATAGGGAGTATCAGAATGGTATGTTCCAAGCTTGTGCTGCCTTCACAACCTTGAAGGCCAAATATGACACTAGGATTATGTTAGCAGTGTGCATATTGTCCCAGTGAAAGAAGACTGAGACAGGAAGATCGTTTTGTTACAATTTATTCCAAATGTTCTGACTCGCTCCCTTCTTAACCAGGAAGTGAGGGAGGATCCCTTACAGGGACGGGCCGAGGAGTTTAGTCATCATCTGACGGACAAAATCGCTCAGATCCGGGCCGGCTTGGAGTCTGACTGGGCGGAGTCTGATGCGGAGGAATCGGACGGTCTTGAGCATGTTATCTGGACTGAGTTCGATCCTGTTTCCCCTGATGATGTGGACAGGATCATGGGGAGGCTGAGCTCCACCACCTGTTTGTTGGATCCGTGCCCCTCCTGACTGGTTTATGCGGCCCGGGAGGGGACACGAGGCTGGTTCCAGGCAGTAATAACTGCTTCTTTGAAGGAGGGTGTCTTCCCCGCTGCCTTGAAGGAGGCGGTGATGAGACCCCTCCTCAAAAAGCCTGCCCTGGACCCGGCTGTTTTAAATAACTATCGTCCGGTCTCCAACCTCCGCTTTCTGGAAAAGGTTGTTGAGAGCGTGGTGGCGCATCAGCTTCCTCTGTTCCTGGAGGAAACTGATTATCTGGACCCGTACCAATCGGGTTTCAGGCCTGGGCACAGCACGGAGACGGCATTGGTCACGCTGGTGAATGATCTCTGGTGGGCTCGGGACAGGGGTTGCTCCTCTGTCCTAGTCCTATTAGATCTCTCAGCGGCTTTCGATACCATCGACCATGATATCCTACTGTGGCGTCTCAGGGGGCTGGGAGTGGGAGGCACCATTTTACAGTGGTTCTCCTCCTATCTCCTGGGCCGCTCGCAGTCGGTGTTGACGGGAGGGCAGAGATCCACCCCGATGCCTCTCGTTTGTGGAGTCCCTCAGGGGTCGGTTCTCTCGCCCCTCCTGTTCAACATTTACATGAAGCCGCTGGGCGAGGTCATTCGTGGTTTCAGGATGGGGGTGTCATCAGTACGCTGATGATACCCAACTTTTTTTCTCCCCCCCGAACCAACCCAGCGATGCCCTCGCCGTGATGTCCCATTGCCTGGAGGCGGTTCAGGTCTGGATGGGGAGAAACAGGCTTCGTCTCAATCATGCCAAGACTGAGTGGCTGTGCATACCGGCATCTCGGGTGAACCAGACTATTCCATCTTTAACGATGGGGGGTGAGGTGTTACCCCCCCGTTGATAGGGCTTGCAACTTGGGGCGTCCTCCTGGATTTGCGGCTCAATTTTGAAGATCATATAGGAGCCATGACCAGGGGGTTTTTGCCCAGGTTCACCTGGTGCGCCAGTTGCGACCCTACCTGGACTGAGATGCCCTACGCACAGTCACTCATGCGCTCGTGACCTCCCGTTTAGACTACTGCAACGCTCTCTACATGGGGCTGCCCTTGAGGACCACTCGGAGGCTTCAACTGGTGCAGAATGCGGCTGCGCAAGTTGTGATGGGGGTTTTCTGATACTCTCATGTAACACCTCTACTCCGCGAGTTGCATTGGCTTCCGGTTGCCCTCCGGGTGAGATTCAAGGTGCTGACGATGACCTATAAAGCCCTGAATGGCTTGGGTCCGGGTTATTTGAGGGAACACCTGCTGCCAGCATCAAGCTCCCTTCGTCCAGTGCGCTCACACAGGGAGGGTCTTCTCAGGGTGCCGTCGGTAAAAGATTGCTGGCGGATAACACCCAGGGAGAGGGCCTTCTCTGTGGGTGCGCCTGCCCTCTGGAACCAACTGCCTGTGGAGCTTAGGACTGCCCCCGAACTTCGATCATTCCGCCGGGATCTGAAGACCTGGCTCTTTGAGCTCTCCGGCCCAGGTTGGGAATTTTTAACTGGGGTTTTTATTTTTAGGGAAAATTTAATCTTTTTTAAATTGTTTTTTAACTTTTGTATTCTGTATTGGTTTAATTTTAAAATACCCTGTAAACCGCCCTGAGTCCTTCAGGAAAGGGCGGTATATAAATCTAATAAAA
Organism: Daboia siamensis; assembly: GCA_024449315.1. Classification (NCBI taxonomy): domain Eukaryota; kingdom Metazoa; phylum Chordata; class Lepidosauria; order Squamata; family Viperidae; genus Daboia; species Daboia siamensis. The sequence continues at coordinate 202,998 of JAKJMR010000437.1, read as the reverse complement.
TTAAATTAAATTAAAAAAAGGATTCCTCTCATTCAACTTAGATTCCTTTTGATAATTAAGACGTCAGAGAAAATTACTGAGCAAAAAGTTGATTGGACAGGAGAAAAGTAACTTCCCCTTTGCATAGGAAATCAGCTACATGGAGTCAAAGATGTTACCTGCGTGTCCATTTAAACGAGCTCTGATGAAAGCAGGGGCGTAAAATTTAGCATGTTCATGAGGACAGGTTGCTTGGAGTTCACAAAAAGATTCCTTAACAATAAGAAGCTGTCTCTCACATTAGGAGACATTCTGACCTAGAGATCAAGGACAATTTTTTATCTTGGAGTTGAGGAATATTAGAATGTGAGAAGGGATTACAGCATCATAAAAAGGAAGCAGAATGTTAGAAGTTACCAATCAATCCACAGAGAATAGAATAGAATAAAAAGCTTTCTGCATTCCAGTTTGCAAAGCTTTGGTAAGCCATTAACCTCATTTGAAAGAGAGAAAAATAAGTCAAATTCAAATGCAAAATAACTATGTTGGTTAGCAGGTACAACAAGACTGACAAAGTGCATGTTGTTGGTACTACAAAGTCCATGGTTGTATGGCTTTCACCTGGTTTGAAACATCTTGACTTTGGATGACTCTGGCATCATTCATGCATTCTACATTTCTTTTCCAGCAAGTGCAACTTTACCATTAGTTGCTGACTGTTAACTTATCCAATCATATTTATTTATATTTTTAATTTGTATCCCACCTTTATTCTTTTTAGAAATAACTCAAGGCAGTGGACATATGCAACACACCTTCCTCCTCCTATTTTCCCCACAACATCAGCCCTGTGAGGTGGGTGGGGCTGAGAGAGAGTGACAGGCCCAAAGTTAATCAGCTGGCTTTTGTGCCTGAAGTGGGACTAGAACTCCCGGTCTCCTGGTGAGCGGCCCAAAGTCATCCAGCTGGCTTTCATGCCTAAGGCGGGATTAGAACTCACCATCTCCTGGTGATTGGCCCAAAGTCACCCAGCTGGCTTTCATGCCAAAAGTGGCACTAGAATTCACAATCTCCTGGTG
>JAKJMR010000437.1:133683-146476 GCA_024449315.1 Daboia siamensis | reverse complement strand
GAGGAAGAGGAGGAGGAAGGAGGGGAGGAGGAAGAGGAAAAGTGGAAGAGGAGGCAGAAGGGGAAGAGGAAAAGGAAGTGAAAGAGGAAGAACGGAGGAGGTGGAAGAGGGAGGAAGGGGAGGTAACAAGGGGAGGAGAAACAATAACGTACCTATTTTACAGGTGGAAATAAGGATGAGCCAAAGTCACAAGTTGTCTAGTTATTAGTGTGGTTTTTTTTTTTTGTCCTTTCAAGACGGCTTTTTGATTCCTGGATGAAGTTTCCTTGGCCAGGTTTTCCAGACATTTCGGTCCCTTGCTGTCTTCCTGGGAACGAGAGGAACGACTGGCCCAAAGTTCCTGGTGATTGGCCCAAAGTCACCCAGCTGGATGTCATACCTAAGGCAGAACTAGAACTCACAGGCTCCTGGTGATCGGCTTCAAGTCACCCAACTGGCTTTGAGACTAAGGCGGGACTAGAACTCACAGCCACCCAGGTTTCTAACCCGGTGTCTTAACCACCGCACCAAACCGACTCTACATTCTGTGGTGATTCATGAGGCAAAAAGAAAAATAAAGTTCTTTTTGGGGGGAAAAAAACAACGGTTTTGGAGTGTTTCCCCCTCCCCCCTTTTAGCTTGGCTATATTTGTACTAGGACCAAAATAGCACAATAGAAGTACTGAGAGGGGCAGAGAAGGATATAGAATATATTTTGAAAGGCTGGAACGTTGTGTGTTAAAAGATGTGATTATCGTACATGATCGCACCCGATAATATGTGTCTTCCCCGGCCCTACCTATTTCGAAGCTGTTAATTACAAATAATTACACCTCGAATGCCAGATGCATGTTAATTTCCAGCTTATGGCTCAGCTAACATTGGAATGAGAAAACTGCCTTCTTTTCAGATAATAAGTATTGCAGTCTCTATGCTCGTTTTACTGACACAAAGTTGATGCTGCACCTTCTCCTACATTTTATATGGGCTTTTGTTTCGAGATTTTGTCCATTTTTTTGGTCTTTTTTTCTTGTTTAAATAACTACGTGAACAACGACAACTGAAAGATACAATAAAGCTGATTCTCATATGGGGTTGGGAAGTCCAAGCCATGGAAAGCCAGATGAACAGATTGCCCTTCTCGTTTCTATTGTGAAGGGATACAGGCAGTCCTCGACTTACGACAACTCGGTTTGAAGTTATAACACCGCCGAGAAAAAAGCAACTGAGGGCCATTCACATCTACGACTTTTGCAGTAGCCACAACAGTTACGTGATCGAAATTTGCACGCTTGGCAACTGATTCGCATTTATGACGGTCACAGTGTCCCAGGGTCACGTGATTCCCCTTTTGCGACCTTCTGACAAGCAAAGTCAGTGGGGAAGCCAGATTCACGACTTAAGAAGCGGCTTACTAATTTAACAAATGCAGTGATTCACTTAACAGCTGTTTCAAGAAAGGTGGTAAAAGGGGGCCAAAACTCACTTAAGAAATGTCTTGCTTGCTTATGGAAACTTTAATTCCAGAGTTTGTCAGTCACAAAATTTTGTGTGTATATATATATATGTGTGTGTGTGTGTGTGTGTGTGTGTGTGTGTGTGTGTGTGTGTGTATGTCAAATGCTTGTTAACTATTTTTAGATTATATATTATATTATATTATATTTATCAGTGTATTCAGGTCTTTTCCCGTGTAAGATTGATAGTGTCTTGGCGACGTTTCGACAAGGTCCCACTCGTCATCTTCAGGCTGGTGTCTTCAGCTTCGTACTCTTTACAAGCACGAAGCCAAAGACACCAGCCTGAAGATGACGAGTGGGACCTCGTCGAAACGTCGCCAAGACACTATCAATCTTACACGGGAAAAGACCCGAGTACGCCAAGACCTACATACCTGTACCCGTGAAAATCTACGAAAACAAATGTATATATACAGTATGTACAGTATATATATGTGTGTATACACACACACACACACACACACACAGAGAGAGAGAGAGAGAGAGAAACCTACACAGAGAGAGAAATACATGAGTATATTTTCCACATGATAACAAACATGCTTTTGATGCTACTCAAAGGCAATCTGCACAGCTTAATTACACATTTTGCCAGTCTGCCATTTACTAATTATTCCTTTCGCTCACTACATAATACTTTAAATAAAAGTGTAATATAGAGGCACACAACTTGTGCACACATTCGAGCAAAGTTACTGTGCAAAATATACTTAACGTAGGAAATGAGATTTTTTTTTCCTCCCTGTACTGTTAGGGAGGATAGTAACCTCACCCTGACAAAAAAATAAAATAAAAATAAAAATCGAGCTCTATTGTTTTGGGATTCCAGGAAGAATAGATTAAAATAAATAGCTATAGGCGTAGGTGACAATATTACCAATGCAAATAAGAATCCACTGGCTGAGTTTGCAAAAACAGCCTTTCGTGTTTGGGACATACAGTGTTTCTACGTAAACAGCTAAGCCTGGTCAGTAGCAGGATTAAATGAGATTTATTTTCATTTTGAATAGCCAGCCTAGTCCTCCAAACAAACCCACAAGAAAGAGCAAACAAGCATAAGTGACCTATGACCATTTTTCACACTTATGACCTTCATAGCATCCGCTTTGTAATGTAGTGGGTCCGACGCAAGGAATAGATGCCAGCCTGAGTATGTGTTCAGCTCTTTATTGTGGGGGGTGTGTACTGAGGAACAAGGACTACCTGGCCTCCTTATATACCCGGCCAGGGAGGCGGCCAGCCAATGGGGTTGGCCCTAGGTTTCCCGCCAAAACTAGGTTTCCCGCCAAAACCATCCAGGCCAACGCCCCCTAGTGGCTGTTGCTATGCAGATGCCTGCAACTGGATACATAACACCCTTGGTCACACAAGCAAAATTTGGAAGTTTGGTAACTGACTGACCCATGTTTATGATGGTTGCAGTGTGCCAGGGTCACGTGATCCCCTTTTGACAAGCAAAGTCAATGGGGAAGCCGGATTCACTTTACAACGGTGTTACTAACTAAACAGCTGCAGTGATTCAGTTAGCAGCGGTGGCAAAGAAGGTCGGAAAATGCTCACTTAACAATTGCTTTGCTTAGCAACAGAAATTTTGGGCACAGTTGTGTTCATAAGTCGAGGGCTCCCTGTATTTTGCAGCTAAGGGTGAGGATGAAGCCAAGAGGACCAAATGGCTTAAATGAGTTTGACCACTATAGCTGTGATGACCCAGGGCACAGCACAGAGGCAAGGCAGTCAGCTGGCAATTCAAACCACCCTATAATTGCTCCAAATTTCCCCCAAATGCTCCCATGTTTCTGGCAAGCCTCCAAAACAAAGGAACACACACACACACACCTTCAGCCACCTCTGGCTGCAAGTAGTTTCACATACAGTCTGATTAGGAGAGGAATTTACTCAAGGCCTCGGAGATAACAAGGAATGATACTTACATCATAAACCTAGAGTTTGTGTGAATACAAGCTTGTCTGAGTAGTTTCAGAAGAGAAGCCAAAATACAGTTAGAGGTCTTTGAACATCCAAGCAATGTTGTCAGTCAGTCCAATGGTCAGAGTTTCCGGGTTTCCAAGCAGAAGTCACAGAACAAGAGATCAGCAACAACACACACAAAACTCCAAGGAATCAGTGTTTGTTCCTGACAAATGCCCCTCCTCACAGCATCTCCTTAAGTCCCAGTCTCCAGGTGTGCCTTGTGGAGAGGGGAGGGATGCTCTCCTCCTGAGTAGTTGAGCCTGCCTGCGTTGCTTCCTCCTTCTGTCCACTCTCCATGCTCTAGGATCAGGTGGGGGTGGCGCTTGCTCATCGCCTGAACTCTGCCTCCCCTGTTCATCCTGTCCCAATCCTGAAGGGCCTGCCTCGGCCTGCTCTTCCCCGCGTTCCTCTGAAGCCACAGACCCCTCTCCTTCGACCTCCGTAGGGTCCCGTTCCAGCTCATTTTCCTCCGCAAATTCAGGCAGAGGCATGACAATAGCTTTCGATTTGGGCCAAGATCCTCTCTGCATTTATTCAGAGGAATGTGAGGATCATCAGCCCATAGTTTGATCTGCAAAGCAAATACATGAGGGCGGTATAATTAAATTTGGAAAGAGAGGGATGGCACAACTCAGCTTGGCCATTCCGCCAGAGGAAAAGCTTGCCATGATCGACCCCCCCAGAAGGACAACTCACCGCGGATCAATTCAATCGATCAAAAGAATTAAAAACTTACCTTAACTTTTTAACTGTTGTCCTTCCTTCGGCATCCTTGCTTTATTGATTACATTCCACCATTACTTCAGTATTAGTGTAACTCTTGTTCCGCGGCAAATTGTCCCATGGCGAATTGGCCACGTTGAGTTGGTCATTGTCTATGTCTACTTTAATGAAAAGAAGGACCAGGAGTGACAGGATAGCAGTTTTCCAGTTTCTGAAGGGCTGCCATGAAGAAGGGGTGGGGGTGGGTGGGGGTCAACCTAGTCTCCAAAGCACCAGAAGGCTGGACAAGAAGCAACAAGTGGAAACCAATCAAGGAGAGAAGCAACCTGGAACTAAGGAGAAACTTCCTCGACAGTGAGAACAATTAATCAGTGAGTTCTGCTTTCTAGCCTCCTAGTGCGAGGGCCACCCATTGCTATTTAAGGTTCTTGCAGTTCATCCATGCTGTGGTCCTTCTCAAGCTGTCTTTCAGGGGCATCTTCCCATGTTCTGTGATTTGGCTTGGCCCAACCTGGTTTAAAATAGACCTCTTGGTAAAATGGTACAAGGAGGGGAGTGGATGATTCGGTGCTTCTGTTGATGCTCTTTTGCAAAGCTGAGCCAGGCTTGGGAGCCAGTGGGCCATCTGGACCAAAGCCCATTTCTGATGGCATGTGCCCATAATATCTCCAGCGAACCTAGGGCCATGGGTTGCTGCATCCACTTTTGGTCACCACGATGTAAAAAAAAAAGATGTTGAGACTCTAGAAAGAGTGCAAAGAAGAGCAACAAGGATGATCAGGGGACTGGAGGCTAAAACAGATGAAGAACGGTTGCACGAATTGGGTCTGTCTAGTTTAATGAAGAGAAGGATGAGGGGGGACATGATAGCAGCCTTCCAATATCTCAGGGGCTGCCCCAGAGAAGAGGGAGTCAAGCTATTCTCTAAAATACCTGAAGGCAGGACACAAAGCAACAGATGGAAACTCATCAAGGAGAGAAGCAACCTAGAACCAAGGAGAAACTTCCTGACAATTAGAATAATTACTCAGTGGAACAGCTTGCCTTCAGAAGTTGAGGTTGATCCAACACTGGAAGTTTTTAAGCAGTGATTGGACAACTATTTTTCTGAAATGGTACAGGGTCTCCTTGGGCAGGGGGAAGGACTAGAAGACATCCAAGGTCCCTTCCAACTCTGATATTCTGTTAAATATGTCTAAAATTTTCAGTCTTAGTTTCTCTCTGGTTTTAGAACATCACACCTTCGTTCGGGTGAAAGATGAAAGAGTTGAGGAGAAATTGCGTAGGATGGTTTAATCATTCGGAGCATGGCGGATACATGTCTATTTTTGGAACTCAAAATCATTAAGTCTCTTGCACACACACACACACACACACACACACACACACACACACATTTAGACTGTATCTTCGCCATTTCTTCCTTCAGCACTTTTCTTTTTCTCTCTCTCTGGGCTATAGGGAATAAAGTTACTCATTTCCGTTGAAATATTCAGACTATAAAATGCTGGCGCAGAAAAAAAAGCAACGGCAATTTTTCAATAAATAGCTTTACTTTTCATTAGGACATACGTTTCAGCAAAAGTCTGGTGGAGGTTTGGGAAGAGTTTACAAATGATCAACCAGTTTCATAACCTCGGATCTCTGCTAGAGACATGCAGTAAGACAGGTGGCGAGACCCACCTAGGTTTTTTCTCAGCTCTGAGTCTGTAAAAAAATATAATTTCATGCCCAGCCTTTGCCTTGTGTATATGTCAACATCCATGCCTGTTCTACTCCGAGTATCTTCTTTGCTTCAACAAATGACAATCAGGCAAATGTGATGTTTTATTTTCATTTATTGCAACCAAAGGAAATTGATAAAAGAAAATATTTGCAGCTCGGGGTTGAACTGTGGAGTGTTCTCTGAGCTTGCTGGCTTTCTTGCAGACATTTCATCACCCCGCTAGGTAACATCATCAGTGCTAGAAGGGAGTAGGATTTGACTGACTGACTGACAGACAGACAGACACCAAGCGGCTTGGCCCTGCCAGTGTTAGTGGGAGTGTTCTTGGTGGGTCCTTGATTAGTAAAGTAAAGTTTCCCCCACACATGCATGCTAGTCGTTTCCGACTCTAGGGGCCGGTGCTCATCTCCGTTTCAAAGCCGAAGAGCCAGCGCTTGTCCGAGGACGTCTCCGTGGTCATGTGGCCGGCATGACTAGACGCCAAAGGCGCACGGAACGCTGTTACCTTCCCACCGTAGTGGTCCCTATTTTTCTACTTGCATTTTTATGTGCTTTCGAACTGCTAGGTTGGCAGAAGCTGGGACGAGTAACAGGCGCTCACTCTGTTACGCGGCACTCAGGATTACTGTTAGCTTGTTTGTCGGCGTTGGTAGTTCCTTGATTGCGGTACTGTCTACTTGATTGTTGGCCTAGTGTTAAGCTTGATGTTAATCTCTGCTCATGTGGGTGTTGATTGCTTCTGCTCACTAGTAAACAACAGCCTCATCATGGAACCACCAAGAACACTCATCAATGCTGACAGGGCCAGCCTCAGTATTTATAGATAAAATAAGAGCAAATCCTTCTTCCTTCTAGTGCTGATGATGTTACCTAGTTTGGTAATGAAATGTCTGCAAGAAAGCCGCCAAGCTCAGAGAGCACCAAGGACCCCACAGTCGTCGTCCTCCTCCTCCTCCTCCTCCTCCTCCTCCTCCTCCTCCTCCTCCTCCCACACCCTGTTCTCTTCTAGCCCTGATGATGTTACCTGGTTAGGGTAATGAAACATCTGCAAGCAAGCCGCCAAGCTCAGAGAGCATCGAGGACACTAACGGAAAGTAGATGGTGACAGCTGCCTCTAAGCAACCTCTTTAACGAAGAGCACAATTGCTCTCGTGCGTACCTGGGATCTTTACGCAACCTGAGCATCTCCCTGGACTCTGTTGCTGTGACTCACAAATATCTCATAAGACTCTTTCTTAATTCTGCTTCTTGAGATATTTACGGATTTAATGAAACATTTCTTATTTTATTTTTTTGCAACAGCAGGAAGATAGATCATCAATGCTCACTGTGTGGTTTTCACTGTTTATTCTTACACCCCCATCTTTCTGCTGTGAGGTTTGAAGACACTATATGGGGATCTCGCAGTTTCTCTATCATCAGGTGCTACTTGAGCCCAACATTTCTGTGGCTAAGCAAGGCAGTTGTGAAGTGGATTTTGCCCCATTTTACCCCCATTTCTTGCCCCAGTTGTGAAGTTTAGTTCCAGCAGTTGTTTAAGTCACTAACACTTAACTCAACACTTCACTTCACTTAACGGTTGTTAAGTGAATCTGGCTTCCTCATTTACCTTGCTCGTTAGAAGATCTCAAAAGAGGGTTCACACGAACCCCCCCCCCCAGGACACTGCGACCATCATAAATACGAGTCAGCTGTCAAGTGTCTGAATTTTGATCACGTGACCAGGGGGATGCTGTTAACAGTTGCGTAAACAAGGGTTGTAAGTCAATTTTTTTTTTTACATGCCGTTGTAACTAGGGTCACCAAATGAGTGGTTGTTAAGTTGACTAACTATATGCTCTAGGGTGCCAACTGTGACACTGAGACACTGATTTGCGATTCGATTTGAAATGCTTCAACCATCACTCGATGAACTGTTTGTAAGGTGAGGACCACCTGTCCATTCCCTGCAATCGATTGCTCAGCTAGTGAGTTCTGCTTTCCTTTTGACTCGACAGGTGTGAGTAGCCTCCTAGCAGGAGGGCCACCCATTGCTACTTAAGGTTCTTGCAGTTCGCCCATGCTGTGGTCCTTCTCGGGTTCTCTTTCAGGGGCATCTTCCCATGTTCTGCGATTTGGCTTGGCCCAGCCTGGTTTGAAAGGGACCTCTTTGTAAAATGGTAGGAGAAGAGTGGATGATTCGGTGCTTCTGTTGATGTTGTTGTTAGCTGCGAAGTTGTGTCTGCCCCATCGCGACCCTATGGACAACGTTCCTCCAGGCATTCCTGTCCTCTACCATCTTCTGGAGTCCATTTAAGCTCATGCCTACTGCTTCAGTGACTCCATCCAGCCACCTCCTTCTCTGTCGTCCCCTTCTTCTATTGCCCTCAACCTTTCCCAGCATTAGGCTCTTCTCCAGGGAGTCCTTCCTTCTCATTAGGTGGCCAAAGGATTTGAGTTTCAACTTCATGATCTGGCCTTCTAAAGAGCAGTCAGGGTTGATCTCCTCTAGGACTGACCGGTTCGATTGCCTTGCAGTCCAAGGGACTCGCAGGAGTCTTCTCCAGCACCGTAGTTCAAAGGCCTCAATTCTTTGGCGCTCAGCCTTTGTTATGGTCCAACTTTCACTGCCATACATTGCAACTGGGAAGACCATAGCCTTGACTATATGCACTTTTGTTGGCAGGGTGATGTCTCTGCTTCTGTTGATGCTATTTTGCGAAGGTGAGCCAGGCTTGGGAGCCAGTGGGCCATCTGGACCGAAGCCCGTTTCTGATGGCATGTGCCCAGAATATCTCCAGCCACCCTAGGGCCATGGGTTGCTGTATCCACTTTCGGTCACCACCATGTAAAAAAAAGATGTTGAGACTCTAGAAAGAGTGCAGAGAAGAGCAACAAGGATGATCAGGGGATGGAGGCTAAAACATATAGGGAATGGTTGCTGGACTTGGGTGTGTCTAGTTTAATAAAGAGAAGGACGAGGGGGGACATGACAGCAGCCTTCCAATATCTCAGGGGCTGCCCCAAATAAGAGGGAGTCAAGCTATTCTCTAAAGCCCCTGAAGGCAGGACATATGCCCATAATATCTCCAGCCAACCTACTGCCATGGGTTGCTGCATCCACGTTTGGCTGCCACGATGTAAAAAAAATGTTGAGACTCTAGAAAGAGTGCAGAGAAGAGCAACAAGGATGATTAAGGGACTGGAGGCTAAAACATTTAAGGAACGTTTGCTGGAATTGGGTATGTCAGTGGGTTAAGACGCTGAGCTTGTCGATCAGAAGGTCGGCAGTTTGGCGGGTCGAATCCCGAGTGCTGCGTAGCAGAGTGAGCGCCTGTTACTCGTCCCAGCTTCTGCCCACCTAGCAGTTCGAAAGCACGTAAAAATGCAAGTAGAAAAATAGGGACCACTACAGTGGGAAGGTAACAGCGTTCCGTGCGCCTTTGGTGTCTAGTCATGCCGGCCACATGACCATGGAGACGTCCTCGGACAAGCGCTGGCTCTTCGGCTTTGAAACGGAGATGAGCACCGGCCCCTAGAGCTGGAAACGACTAGCACGCATGTGCGGGAGAACCTTTACCTTTACCTTTACTTTAGTTTAATGAAGAGAAGGATGAGGGGAGACATGATAGCAGCCTTCCAATATCTCAGGGGCTGCCCCAAAGAAGAGGGAGTCAAGCTATTCTCCAAAGCCCCTGAAGGCAAGACAGGAAGCAACGGATGGAAACTGATCAGGGAGAGAAACGACTTAGAACTAAGGAGAAATTTCCTGATATTTTAGAACAGGCTTGCCTCCAAGAAGTTGCAGATGCTCCAACACTGGAAGTTTTAAGAAGAGACTGGACAGCCACTTGTCTGAAATGATACAGGGTTTCCTGCCTGAGCAGGGGGTTGGACTGGATGACCTCCAAGGTCCCTCCCAACTCTGTTATTCTATATGAAATCTGCGAAACCTGACTTTGATAAAGCTTCTTTCACTGTAGGCAAAGAGCTTCTCTGGATTTCTTTTTTTTTTTTCCATGGCACAGACAAATGATTTCCCTTCCTTACCAGTATAACTCAATCATGGATAGTCCTCGGCTTACGACCACAATTTCTGTTGCTCAGGGTTACAGTTGTCAAGGGGCTTTTGCCCCATTTTACCACCTTTCCTGCCACAGGCGTTAAGTGAATCACTTAGCAGTTGCTAAGTTAGTAACACGGTTGTTAAGTGAATCTGGCTTGTCAGAAGGTCATAAAAGGAACACTGCAACTGTCATAGGTACAGGTCAGTTGCCAAGTGTCTGACTCCTGATCACGTGACCATGGGGATTCTCAAACGGTCGTGTGGAAAAGAATCAAAACTCCATTTTTTCCAGTGCCTTTGTAACCACGAAATGTCACTAAACAAATGGTTGTAAGTCAAGGACTACCTGCACTCAACTTCCACTGAGAAAATGGTGCTAATAAATGCCCTCCCCTTGTTTTTTTTTTTCTTCCTCCCCTTGTTTTAGGCTACCATTTCCAGTAACTTTAAACATTTATAATCAGTAAAGGGTTTGCAGTCCAAAATATCTGGAAGGCATGCTCTGTTTTGTGTTTCGTTGTTGTTGTTCCGTTTTGTTTTTTGAGAATTTCATTTCCCAAGCAACCCATTTCAGAGCTAACAATCCAGATGTCCTCTGATGGAGTTACAAATGGGAACGATTCTCTGAATCATCCTCAGCGTAACAATATCTACTAGGAACCGAAGAGCTGATTAGACATAATTTCCACAGCCCCTTGGCTTTCCTACCAAGTTCTAAGACTTGTAAATTACTGTTCTCTCTTGTTCCTGAAACGGTTGCAACTCTGATGTGACACAAGAGACCTGGATATATATATATTTTTTTAAAGTTGCAACAGACACCCAAGGTAACGCTTGAGTGCACATCTATCCATCTTTTCAGACTCTGGCTAATAAGCATATATTCATGGAATGTAAATAAGGCTGCCCCAAGGCCCACGAATAAGTGGATGATCGAAGCAGAAAATTCTGAAAAAGCTGCTCCTTCCGTTTTCTCTCTCAATAATATACACTACGTACATGGCAGCCAATGCATTCTGTATTATTTTTTTTGCAGAGATAAATTAGTCATACAACTCAGATGGACGTCAACGGCGTACGGTTAAAAAAAAAAAAAAAGCAACAACGTTCTGTAAAAAAAAAAAAAAGTGTAAACTTTGGTATCTTTTGAATGGCTTCTTTCTCCACCCCAAAGCGAAATTCCATCACATCTCCCTTGAACGAATCGGGTGTCAGTAATAATAACAATAATAAGCACCTGATATGCAACAATCGAATTTTTGTGTGTGTGTGTGTGTGTGAGAAATTAACCAGGCACTTAGCTACTGGCTTTCTCAATCACATGCTTTCTGAACATTCAAGAAAGTCAAGAATTTGGGAAGAGACGAGGAACCCAGAGGAAGAAGAATGTACGGCTGGAAGCATCTGCAAAGTGGACCTGCACTTTTCGTTCTGGTTCAGTTGTTGGTTTTGCACGGTGTCTTGGACCAAGCAAGGGGACCACTTACCTCTCCCACTCCCATGAGCTCCCCACTTCAAAATTAAGATTCCTAAAGTTTCATCTTCCTATAGTGGGAGATCTTAAAGGTTGCTGTCTTTCAGCTGGCTTTTCGTTTCTCCTTGGGGTTCGGGGAGAAGAAGGAATGTCAACAGAACCGCGATGATGTGCCACCACTGGCCTGGTATCAAACAAAGGTAAGGAACGGTGACTAAGAAGAGGCCCATGATCGGCGGAGAGGTTATAGTGCAATGCAGCCGGTCCAGGAGTCTTGTTACCGGCTTGATCCCGAATTTTCCGATGAGGTGGATGAGCAGCTTGGACCTTCCTGTAGATCAGAGGAAGAAGGGCCTGGGCGTTGTCTTCTGGCAAGGTCATTCTGCTCGAAGCACTTTGTCGCTCGGAGCGAGGAGGGACTAAAGAAGTTGGGGTGACCAAAGACTTTGGAAGGACCGCAGGGCTGGCCAGGAAACCGTCTTCGGTCCCTGCTGCTTCGGTGTAGAAAAGAAGAGAGAGGTTGACGCTCCGTTTGCTACAGGAGTCGCAGCATAGCTTTTTGTAGCCTGGGATGGAGCAGTATCGGGCGAGCACTTCCATCTGGCAGAAGATCGACTTGTCTCCTTGGCAAGGTTCATCTGAAAAACAAAAGCCCTTCGTGTCTTAAAGGTGGCAACCTCTTGGGAAATGTGGGATTGTGAGACAGGAGGAGGAGGAGGAGCTTCCAGAGAAGCTGCAAACTATGACGAGAGTCAATCTGGACCCATTCTTACATACAGAATGAGGGAATGTATAGAGGGATCTTGAAGAACATATTCTAATCAAACCCACAGATGGAGTCCACTAGTAGAGTGTCACCAACAGGTGGCCCTCCAGCTTTGGTGTGGACGCCTTCAGTCAAGGAGAGTCCACTGCTCCTAACTCTTCCATAGGGATAGTTAGTTTAAGCACCAATTATTTTTCATTTTGTTACTGCTCAACAAAGCAGCTGATGCACTGGAGACAAATTCTTTGGGTGTCCAATCACACTTGGCCAATAATGTTACTTCTGGAGTTAATCTAATTTCATCATTGAAACCAGGATGCAGTTACATTGGCACGTTCTCTAGCATTTTATTAAGTATTGTTTACTATGATTTATGATTATTGTATTTTATGATTATGTTCATGATTTATCACTTGTTGCTTGTACTTTATCACTTGTACTGTACTTTATCACTTGTTGCTTGTACTTTATCACTTGTACTGTACACTGAGACCTTATGCACTGGACACAAATTCTTTGTGTGTCCAATCACACTAGGCAAATATTCTATTCTATTCTATTCTATTCTATTCTATTCTATTCTATTCTA
>JAKJMR010000437.1:112841-133673 GCA_024449315.1 Daboia siamensis | reverse complement strand
TTCTATTCTATTCTATTCTATTCTATTCTATTCTATTCTATTCTATTATCAAAATCCAGGCATGTTTTTCTATCTCCCATTTCTAGAAATGGATGGTGTACTTCAGAAAGTTCTTGCCTGTCCTGGGACACACATATATTTTTCTGATGCATTTTTGAGACGCTCCATTATGAACATGGGTGAGGAAAAAATTACAAACAGTAATTTACTCCTCTTGGCATTCTCTTTCAGGTTTTAGCAACATTTTGAAATGTCAAATGCTTTAGAAGTGCATCTCCAGGAAGCTACTGATTGAATAAATAAGATTAGAGGGGATTAAGTAAATTGCCCACCTTGTTTTCTGGAAGAAAAGCAATTTCTACAAAGTTTACTTTTGAGACCTGCTCAGAGTTGAATCCTGCTTCCTACATTCCATACTGGTTGGTCTTTCTGCAAAGGCAGCTGGGACTTCTTAATTTTTTTCTCTGAAAATTGCCTCGTATCCTCAACACTCGGCTTTACTCAAAGCCTCTAAGAAGGCTTCCATGGGAACTGTTGATCCTTTTACTCTAGGTTGGAAAGCATCTAGGACGTTCTCTTTCTCTCCCTAACTCAGACATGTCAAACACAAGGCCCGGGGGCCGGATGCGGCCCGCAAAGTGGTTTCATGTGGCCCGTGAAGCCATCCTGGAAACAGTGAGGGAACGGCCCACGCCCACCCGGCCCCCTGAGGGCAACCGCAATGCTGATGCGGCCCTCAGTGAAATTGAGTTTGACACCCCTGCCCTAACTAAATGTTTTTAAAAATGTTTGCTTTCAGACTTTTAAAGATCGGATGGGCTTTTTCTTAACATTTCCATCACTTGCGGTTTTATTGATTGGATTGAGTTTGTTTTACAAAAAAGAGCTTTATCGTTGCTTGCCCCTCTTTGCTTTTTTTTTTTTTCTTTCTGCAAATCACCCTGAAGAAAAGCACTCCTGGTTGGGTCCACTGGAGACTGCGAGGCTAATTGGGAAGATGTGGCTTCAAAGCAAAGAAAAGGATAAAAGCAAAACAAAAGAAGACACCCCTTCTTAGCTATAGCAAGCGTATCGAGAGAAAGAAAAAAAACACCAGAACTCGGAATACTAGGGCTGGAAGGGATGGTGGAGGTCATCTAGTCCAACCCCCTGCTCAGACAGGAAACCCTATAACAGGGGTGTGAAACTGCTGGCCCGTGGGCTGAACACGTCATCCAGAAATCGGGCCCACCCCATTGCCGGCAATAGCAAAACCATCCCGATAGATTGCGTAACGTCACGTGACATCGCGAGTTTGACATGGCTGCCCTATAAGCCATTTCAGACAAATGGCTGTCAGTCTCTCCTTAAAAACTTCCAGTGTTGGAGCATTCACAGCTTCTGGAGGCAGGTTGTTCCACTGGTTAATTGTTCTCACTGTCAGGAAATTCCTCCTTAGTTCCAGGTTGCTTCTCTCCTTGATGAGTTTCCATCCGCGGCTTCTCGATCTGCCTTCGGGCGCTTTGGAGAACAGCTTGACTCCCTCTTCTTTGGGGCAGCCCCTGAGATATTGGAACATGGCTATCCTGTCACTGCCCGTGTCCTTCTTTTCATTAAAGTAGACACACCCAATTCCTACAACTGTTCTTCATTTGTTTTAGCCTCCAGTCGCCTAATCATCTTCGTTGTTTTATTCGGTGCTTTTTCTAGAGCAGGGGTGTTACAACTGCTGGCCTGCGGGCCGGATGCATCATGCCGAAACGGCGCCCATCCCATTGCCGCCAAGGGATAAAAAGTCGTGATATGTCGCGACACGTCACGTGACATTGCGAGTTGGACGCCCCTGTTCTAGAGCCTCGACATTAGGATTCTTAGGGATGTAAAGAAAATCCTGGTACCCTACTAGGTTTGTTTCTATGGATGCACCTTCTTCTTCCATACTGGATGTTTGAAACGAAGCAGGAAAAAAAATCGATGGATTCCCAGAGTCTCCAGATGGATAAAGCTCTGCTTCCCTCTAGTGTCTAGATGTTCACAAACTTCCTGAAACTAAAAGCAAGCTATATACTTTTCCAAGGATGCTTCTCTTACCGATCCGGTGCCTGGCAACTTCTCGACAACTTGGACCTGATTTCTAGGAATGGTGGACCTCTTTTTCTCTGGGGCAGCCCCTGAAAAATGGCAATACTTCCAACAGGTCACCCCCTAGTCCTCCTCTTCATTAGACGAGATGTACTCATCGTATGGTTTAGCCTCCAAGGGTCTGTGACAGGGGTCTTCAAACTTGGCCTTTTTATGACTTGTGGGACTTTAACTCCCAGAATTCCTCAGCCAGGCATGCTGGCTGAGGAATTTGGGAGTTGAAGTCCCACAAGTCACAAAAGAGCCACATTTGAAGACCCTGCTCTATGACTATGCGCCCTGGCCAGCTCGCCATGGACATCTCATCACAGCCAACTCAGTGCAGCCAACTTGTTGCAGACAACAAGAAGGGGACGACAGAGAATGAGGTGGCTGGATGGAGTCACTGAAGCACTAGGCTTGAGGTTAAATGGACTCCAGAAGATGGTAGAGGACAGGAAGGCCTGGAGGAACGTTGTCTATAAGGTTGTGACTTTGCAACTAACAACAACAAAATGTTACAAGAATCTCCCCAGACTGCTTGCCTTCTCTTGGGAATGCCCAGACTTTGTGGCAGGTCAAGCCTATGTTGCTTGTGGTTGCACAAGCACTCCAAGCTAGATCCTCTCTTGACTCCTCCTCGCAGAAGTATTCCAGCACCCTCTTGCAACACAGATGGTAGGTAATAAAGTTACAGACTTTAATTGTTTATGAGTGGCTCTGATTGCTTGCTTCTGCCTACAGGAAAACAGCTAAGCTCGGATAGTATCAAGGACCCTACCATTAATATATTACTACCAGTACTTACCATTGCAGGGTGCAAGTTTGCAAACCCTCATGGATTCTGGCTTTTCTCCATCACATTGATCTCCAGTGCGGCATGACACCTGCCTGGATTCTGTCCCTTCACCACAGGTGACCGAGCACTACAAGAAAAATAACAAGGGGAGGGGGGGAAATAATACAAACAGCTAGGTTTCTGCATATGAATGCTCAGTGATGCTAGAGATAGGTGCACTGATTGATATATATATCACTGTATGGAAATATTGACTGAAAGCTTTCCAGGACAAAATCTGGAATTAGGATTCCTTGCTTGGATGTCGACAAAGCTCTAACCAAAACTTATTTTGCGTATAGGTTGTCCTTAACTTACAACCATTCATTTAGTGATTGCTCAAAGTTACAACAGCACTGAAAAAAGTCACTGTGCTTACAACCATCACAGCATCCCCTCTGTCAAGGCTCGTTTAACAACTGCCTTTGCTAGTAACAGAAATTCTGATCCAGTTGTGGTTATAAGTCAAGGACTGCCTCGAGTTTTGGCAGAGTGTTGCTAACCCAGTCAATTCAATTATGATTCTGTTATAACCCAACCTGATATGTACATCCGACAAAGAGGTTCTTGCTTTCTCCATCCTTCATTCCGTACCCAACAGCTGGCTCAAAGCTTTCTCTTACCATACCAGAAATATTTGTAGTTCTATGCTATTGTTTACCATTAGTTGATTTATCAGAGTTGGTAGTTCCTTCATTGGGGCATTGTTTACTACTTGATTGATGATCTAGTATCAATCTTGGTGTTCGTGAGGGTGAAGGTTGGTTCTCTGAGTTTGTGGGTTGGCTTCCAAACACTTTGCTACCAGGCTGGGTAACATCTTCAGCCATGTTTAGGGGATGTCATGTCAGTGTTCTTCTGTTTATAAGGGCTTCAGGTGTATGTGTGTGTGAAGTGAGGGTCTTGTGATGGGTCAGGTGTGAGTCATCAGTGGGAGTCTTGTGATGGATCTTGTGATGGGGAGGTTACATCAGGTCAGAGTCATTGGGAGGTGAAGTGCTGGTAGTGGGTGATTGCGCGGGATGATTGAGGATCGGCGCTGTCTCTGGATGGCTGTGCGGTTGATCTGGATTCTGAGTGGTTTGTAGGCTGGTTGTTGGACAATGTGTCTGTTGATGGAATTGCTTGTGGAGGGCCAGGCTTTGATGAACTCACGAGTGATGTTGTTAACAGCTAACAGTAACCAACAGCTGAATCAAGGAACTACCAAGAACACTCCCACCAACATTGACGGGGCAAGCCGCTTGTACATAAAGAGCAAACGCCTTCTAGCACTGATGATGTTACCTAGTTGGGAAATTAAACATCTGCAAAACAATAAACAACAACAACCCAACCAAGTTCAGAGAGCACCAAGGACCCCACAGTTCAACTCTGAGCTACAAATATTCATTGGGTATTGGTCTTTCGTGTAACCGTTGTATATTACCAGGAGGTGAGTGGGAATTCTGTGGGAGGTCATAGGTTAACAACCAAACAAGCTAAAAGCTTCCCTTGTCCAGTTGTAGCTGACTCTAAGGGACAGAGGTCATCTCCTTTTCTTAGCCAAAGGAGCCAGCGTTGCCCGAAAATGCTTCCCTGGTCATGTGGCCAGCATGACTATATGCCAAGGAGTCATGGGATGCTTTTACTTTCCCATCAAAGTGGTATCTATTAACCTACTTACACTTGCATGCTTTGGAACTGAATAGGATAAAATGGAACTGGAAGGGACCTTGGAGGTCTTCTAGCTCAGCCCCCTGCTCAAGCAGGAGAACCTATACTATTTCAGATAAGTGACTGTCTAATCTCTTCTTAAAAACCTCCAGTGACGGAGCGCCCACAACGTCTGCAGGCAAGCTTTTCCACTGGTTAATTGTTCTCACTG
This sequence comes from Daboia siamensis, assembly GCA_024449315.1. Classification (NCBI taxonomy): domain Eukaryota; kingdom Metazoa; phylum Chordata; class Lepidosauria; order Squamata; family Viperidae; genus Daboia; species Daboia siamensis. The sequence goes on along the minus strand of JAKJMR010000437.1, from coordinate 128,868 downwards.
TTAGGAAGTTTCTCCTTAATTCCAGGTTGCTTCTGTCTTTGATCAGTTTCCAACCATTGTTTCTTGTCCTTCCCTCTGGTGCTTTGGTGAATAATGTGACCTCCTTCTTTGTGGCAGCCCCTCAAATACTGGAATACTGCTATCATGCCACTCCTATTTGTTCTTTTCTTTAGACTAGCCAAACCCAAGTCCTATAGCTGTTTTTCATATGTTTTAGTCTCCAGGCCTTTGATCATCTTAGTTACTCTTCTCTGAACTTTTTCCAAAGCCTCAACATCTTTTTTGTAGTATGGTGACCAAAATTGGTTGCATAATTCCAGGTGTGGTCTCACTAGGGTTTTATAAAGCGGTACTAATACTTTGCGTGATCTTGATTCTATGCCTTTAGCTTTTACAACCCAGGACTGTATTACCTTTTTTGGCTGCTGCTGTACACTGCTGGCTCAGGGTCAAGTGATCGTCCACTAGGACTCCAAGGTCCCTCTCACAGTTACTGTTTTTGAGCTGGGTCTCACCTAATCTGTACTTATACCTTTGATTTTTTCCTGCCTAAATGTAAAACTTTGCTTTTCTCCACATTGCAATTCATTTTGTTGGATAGGGCCTGTTGTTCAAGTCTGTCAAGATCTTTTTGGATCCTGAGCTTGTCTCCTGGGGTGTTGCTTGGTGGGCAGGAGCTGAAGCAAGAAATTTATTTATTTATTTTATTTTTATTACATTTATATCCCGCCCTTCTCCGAAGACTCAGGGCAGCTTACAAGCTTAGCAGTAGCCTTCATTCTATGTATATGCCTGCTTGTTAGGGCTTTCACACACACCCCAAACGGCATTATTACAAAGTCAGCTTATTGCCCCCAACAATCTCATTTTACCTACCTCGGAAGAATGGAAGGCTGAGTCAACCTTGAGCCTGGTGGGACTCGAACCTGCACTAATTGCAGGCAGCTGGTGTTACTTAAGGAGGCATTAGCCCACTGCTCCACCAAGAAAAGGGAGCTCACCCCATCCTGGAGCGTTTGGGTCTCAAACTTGGGTTGTCAGCTGACAGGTTCAGTGTCTTTAACCACTGAGCTATTGCATTAACAGCCCAAATAGAAACACATTAGTTCCTTGACATAATTCAGCAGTAAGGACAGGATCCATTGTCAGGGATAGATAGGTAGGTAGTCAAGAATATTGCCGTCAAATCTACGGTCCTGGAAGAAAATAACCTTTCAAAAGGATCAGAAACTTGGGACTTTAGCTACAGTTAGGCTCGTTTTCACAAATGAGAAGACTTTAAATGCTTACTGAAATCCACGGCCCCGTTTTCCACTGAGCAGGACATGGTGTTCTATTGCAAGCCCTGCGACCCTCAGGACGTTCTCCACTGCAGTACTTAAAATGAACGGAGCGGTTTCCACCGTCGTGGAGCAACTGAATGCAACGTACACTTCGGATTTGATAACCAGAAGTCCCACAGGTTTTGGTGCAGTGTTCCCATTCTTCTGCTACCCAGCTGCAAAAGAGAAAGAAGGTTTTTTTTTAACGTTGGAAAAAAAAAAAGGAAGCCGTTGGACATGCATAATTAAGGATCCATAAAGCGATCCTTGCGGAACAAAGAGCACGTGTTGAACATAACATCAAATGCTGCACTGTCTGATCTGGCCCAGGTACAGTGTTCCAAAACGGACTTCTTTGTACAGATAGTCCTCAACGTACGACCACAATTGAGCCCAACATTTAGGTTGCTATGTGAGAAATGGGTTAAGTGGATTTTGGCCCCATTTTACGACTTTTCCGGTCAGGTTTGTGAAGCGAAACGCTGCCGTTGTCAAACGAAGTAACACGGTTGCAAAGTGAATTTGGCTTCCCCATTGGCTTTGCAGGTCAGAAGGTCGCAAAAGGGCATCACGTGACACCACCCCCACCCCCGGGACACTGCAACGGTCATAAATACAAGTCTGTTTGCCAAGCGTCTGAATTTTGATCACGTAGCTGACTCTAAGGCAGACATGAAAAAAACACAAGGCCCGGGGGCCGGATCCGGCCCGCGAAGTGGTTTCATGTGGCCCGCGAAGCCATCCTGGAAACAGTGAGGGAACGGCCCCCACTGCCTTGGCCCTGGCCCAGAGACCCTCTTCTTGCCAGAGACCCTCAGATCTGTCCCACTCCTGCCCAGGCCCCCATAGGCACCCTTGATGCGAACGATGTAGAGCTGGCCATGCCCACCCAGTAGGCCACACCCACTCTAGCCATGCCCACCCAGTAGGCCACGCCCACCCAGCCCCCGCCCACCCAGCCCCTTGAGGGCAACCGCAATGCTGATGCGGCCCTCAATGAAATTTGAGTTTGACACCCCTGCTCTAAGGGGTGAAAAATGATCATAAGTCACTTTTTTCCCCCAGTGCTGTCGTAACTTCGAACGGTCGCTAAATGAACTGATGTAAGTCGAGGACTACCTGTAATTCACCGCTCTGGTGTTTTATATTTTGATGCAGATGTCATATGCTGAATTTGATGAATTTGATGCAGGAGACTGCCTTATGCTACGCCGTGCAAAATCAATCAATCAATCCAAGGGTATTTCAGTTGTTCCCATTTGCTAAGGATCCGTACCTTAATAAAGCAGAATACTAGAAAGAACGCGCTGGAGTCTAAGCCAATGTTTTTTTCCCCTTTGCCTAACAGGAGGTTGACTCTAAGTCAGGGGTCAGCAACCTGACAGAGTGAAAGAGCCACTCGGAACCGGTTCCCTCACAGAAGGAAAAAATGGGAGCTGCAAAGAAATGTGTGCACATGCGCGTACATGCGCGCATGCGCAGAACAGGGTTTGACTGAAAAGTGGAGCCAAGGCAAGATATGCACCTACCCTGCATATTTGAATTGATTGGTTGAACTTTTTTTAGTCCCACTTATTTTATTTTTTATGGACTGCACATGGCAGAGGACTGGGAGCCGCAAGAGACGGCTGAAAGAGCCGCATGGGGCTCCAGAGCCGCGGGTTGCAGACCTGTGCTCTAAGTGAAGATGATTCTGCATGATATCCTCCCATAATCTACAATAGAGCAGAGCAACTTTGTTGCTTTTGGTTTTTTGTTTTTAAAATAAAGAATGTGCTTCTTTCCTCTGTACAGGAAACCTCGCACTGTATTGTTACAAGGCCTTGGTAAGGCCACCCCTGGAACACAGCATCCAGTTTGGGTCACCACGATGTAAAAAAAGATGTCGAGATTCTAGAAAGAGTGCAGAGAAGAGCAACAAAGATGATCGGGGGACTGGAGGCTAAAACATATAGGGAACAGTTGCTGGAATTGGGGATGTGTAGTTTAATGAAGAGAAGGACGAGGGGTGACAGGATAGCAGTGTTCCAATATCTCAGGGGCTGCCCCAAAGAAGAGGGAGTCAAGCGATTCTCCAAAGCACCTGAGGGCAGAACAAGAAGCAAAGGATGGAAACTAGTCAAGGAGAGAAGCAACCTAGAACTAAGGAGAAACTTCCTGACAGTGAGAACAATTAACCAGTGGAACAACCTGCCTCCAGAGGTGGTGAATGCTCCAACACTGGAAGTTTTTAAGAAGAGACTGGCCAGCCATTTGTCTGAAATGGTATAGGGTTTCCTGCCTGAGCAGGGGGTTGGATTAGATGACCTCCAAGGTCCCTTCCAACTTTTTATTATTATTATTATTATTATTATTATTATTATTATTATTATTATTATTATTATTATTATTATTATTATTATTATTATTAATGAGGCTGGAATCTCATTTTATGACCAGTGCTCAGACTTCTAGGTTGGAAGCTACTTTATTTTATTTTATTTTATTTTATTTTATTTTATTTTATTTTATTATTATTTTATTTTATTATTATTTTATTTTATTATTTATTTTATTATTTTACTTTACTTTATTATTTTATTTTTTTATCAGATTTTTATTCCACCTTTATTACTTTATACGTAACTCACATTGGTGAACATTCCTAGTATCCCTTCCTCCTCCTATTTTTCCCACAACAACAACCCTGTGAGGTGGCTAAGAGAGTAACTTAGGCCTGCTTTCGTGCCTAAGGTGGGACTAGAATTCACAGTCTCCTAGTTGATTGGCTCAAAGTCACCCAGCCGGCTTTTATGCTTAAGGCGGGACTAGAACTCAATGTCTTGTGATGATTGACCCAAAGTCACCCAGCCTGCATTCATGCCTAAGGGGGGACTAGAACTTACAGTCTCCTAATGATTGGCCCAAAGTTACCCAATGAACTTGTATGCCTAAGGTGGGACTAGAACTCACAGTCTCTAGGTACCTAGGCCAGTACCTTAACCACGACCCCCAAACTGGCTCTCCTTTGTCCACATGTATATAAGCAAGACTGCAAATTTTATTTATTTTATTTATTTTATTTTATTGAATATAAATTCAATACCGTCCTTTCCCGAAGGACTCAGGGTGGTTTACAGGGTACTTAAAACATTGATAGAAAAATTTAAAACGATTAAAAAGATTAAATTAATCCCTGAAAAATATAAAAACCCCGATTAAAACTCTCAGCCTGGGCCGGAAAGCTCAAAGAGCCAGGTCTTCAGATCCCGGCGAAATGAACAAAGGTCGGGGGAAGTCCTAAGCTCCGCGGGCAGCTGGTTCCAGAGGGCAGGTGCACCCACAGAGAAGGCCCTCCCCCTGGGTGTTATCTTTTACCAGCGGCACCCTGAGAAGGCCCTCCCTGTGGGGGCGCACAGGACGAAGGGAACTTGATGCCGGCAGCAGGTGTTCCCTCAGATATCCGGGACCCATGCCATTTAGGGCTTTATAGGTCATCACCAGCACCTTGAATCTCACCCGGAGGGCAACCGGAAGCCAATGCAGCTCGCGGAGTAGAGGTGTTACATGGGAGTGTCGGGAAACCCCCATCACAACTCGCGCGGCCGCATTCTGCACCAGCTGAAGCCTCCAAATGAGTGAATCTACATTTTGTTTCCTGAAGGAGAGATGCTAAGCTCTGCAAAGATGAAGTTCCTTTGTTAAACCCAAGTTGCCGGGATGGATAGATTATGGAAAAGGACCAGGTATACTTACAACGGCTGGGTGCATTCCTGGAGATTGCACATCCTACGAATCGGTTTAGGCTTTTTACTGGCGTCACAGAAGCCGCGCTGCACCATTTTGTTGTCACTTTTCCTGCGGCACCCGTACTTGGTGAATTGGAAACCTGGAGGAAGAGCGGGGGAGAACAGGTAACACCTACGTTAGATGAAAAATAATCTAGCTAAAAATAATGGAAATGTTTCATCTTCTGGGAACAAAAACACAGCCATTGTCTGGTGCGAAAGACCAAGGCCACATGTTAAACTTCAACAAAACTCATGCCTATTCGCAGGAATCTAGTCAGCTAATAGTTACCACTAGTTTGGCGCTGGATATGAGTTCACGGAATTCAAGAGTTAGGATTGATCTCGATTCGTTTGTGGCTACGTAGAGACTCTGTGCTGATTCCTCTTTTGACTCCACCACCAGACCTTGCCTTTTCTTCTCCTACAATCGTGCAGCTCCAGCATCTGCATACATTTGCAAGCTGTAAAAGCATGGATCGAAGTGGCCTTCTGGTTGCAATCCAACGGCAAAGCATGGTTTACATGTGGGAAGCAAGGCCAGAAAGTCCTGGTTTGGGAGTGGGGGTGGGGGTGGGAGGATGGCCACAAAATAGAAGCTCCAAGTTTGTTTTCTGCATCTTTTTGCTGCTATCCTGTGGTCATTTGTGTTGTTGCCTATGAGATTTGATAGTCGTAATGAAAGATTTCAGGTTTTTGTTCTCTAGGAAGGAAGGAAACACTAGGCTAATATTATGGTGTTGGTGGTGGTGGGGAAAGATGACTACTAATTAACAAGGAATGATAGCAAAGTCAGCCTTTGTGCCATTTAATGTTTGTCTGGATTTCTTGATGCCCAAGAAAAACGTGCGCATGAGACCTTAGGGAAATATTTGCCAATCACAGTTGGCAGTGTTACTTCAGCTAGGCAGATCAAGTCAGCAAATAGTGGCTTGTTAGGGTGTTAAACTTGTACTGTCTGTTTTGACTTGCTCTAAAGGAAAGTTCTCTCTCAACTTTATTATCTGAAATACTTTTCAGAATATAGAATAGAATACAGAATAATGAAGTTGGAAGGGATCTTGGAGGTCTTCTAGTCCAGCCCCCTGATCAAGCAGAAGACTCTAGTCTATACCATTTCAGACAAGTGGCTGTCCAGTCTCTTTTTAAAAACTTCCAGTGTTGGAGCATTCACAACTTCTGAAGGCAAGCCGTTCCACTGGTTAATTGTTCTCACTCTTAAGAAAATTTCTCCTTAGTTCTAGATTGCTTCTCTCCTTGATTAGTTTCCACCCCTTGTTTCTTGTCTTGCCTTCTGGTGCTTTGGAAAAAAATATTTGAATTTCCTGGGACAATTCATCCTGTCTCCTTTCCTAAATTTTTTTACATTTGTTTGCATGTTTCAGATAAATGTATAGCAACTCAGGATGTGCAGATCCTCCTGAATTGTTCCTGGTTCAGATGTGAATCAAGATAGTAATAATAATAATAATAATAATAATAATAATAATAATAATAATAATAAAGTTGGAAGGTCATCTAGTCCAACCCCCTGCTCAGGCAGGAAACCTTATACCATTTCAGGCAAATGGCTGTCCAGTCTCTTCTTAAAAACTTCCAGTGTTGGAGAATTCACCACCTCTGGAGGCAGGTGGTTCCACTGGTTAATTGTTCTAACTGTCAGGAAGTTTCTCCTTAGTTCTAGATTGCTTCTCTCCTTGACCAGTTTCCATCCATTGCTTCTTGTCCTGCTTTCAGGTGCTTTGGAGAATAGCTTGACTCCCTCTGCTTTGGGGCAGCCCCTGATATACTGGAACATTGGCTATCATGTCCCCCCTCACCCTTCTCTTCATTAAACTTCACATACCCAATTCCAGCAACCGTTCCCTATATGTTTTGGCCTCCAGCCCCCTAATCATCTTTGTTGCTCTTCTCTGTACCCTTTCTAGAGTCTCAACATCTTTTTTACATTATGGTGATCAAAACTGGATGCGGTATTCCAGGTGTGGCCTTACCAAAGCATTGTAAAGTGGTATTAGTACTTCACTTGATCTTGATTCTATCCCTCTGTTAATGCAGCCTAGCACTGTGTTGGCTTTTTTGGCAGCTGCAGCACACTGCTGGCTCATATTGAAGTGATTGTCTACTAAGACTCTGAGATCCCTCTCATAGTTGCACGTTAAAATTGTGTACTCAAGAAAATATTTGGGGGAATGTTCATTTTATGGGAAAACATTTTAAAATAGCAATAGCAATAGCCCTTAGACTTATATACCGCTTCACAGTGCTTTACAGCCCCTCTCTTTACAGCCCCTTACAGAGTCAGCCTATTGCCTCCAACAATCTGGGTCCTCATTTTAGTGACCTCGGAAGGATGGAAGAAGGCTGAGTCAATCTTAAGCTGGTCAGGATCGAACTGCTGAACTGCAGGCAGACAGCAGACAGCAGAAGTAGCCTGGAGTACTGCATTCTAACAGCTGCCCCACCATGGCACAATAGTTGATTTTGAAAAAAATGAATTTTTCACAATCAACCATTGAGCAGATTTATTAGAGAAAAAATAAATCTCAGCACAGAAATAGGACCAGAACATATTTACGAGTGGTAGTGGTCAAAGGTAAAGGTTTCCCCTGTCCAGTTGTGTCTGACGCTAGGGGCAGGTGCTCATCTCCAATTCTTGGCCGAAGAAGCCAGCATTGTCCAAAGATGCTTCCGTGGTCGTATAGCCAGCATGACTATATGCCGAGGCTCATGGAACACTATTGCCTTCCCACTGAAGTGGTACCTATTTATCTACTTGCGGTTGCTGGCTTTCAAACTTCTAAGTGGGCAGGAGCTGAGGCAAGGAACGGGAGCTCGCCCCATTGTGCGATGTTGGGTCTTGAACCTTTCCAGCTGACAGCTCAGTGTCTTTAATTGCCAACCTATCCTGCATTATGAATAGGTACAAAATATAGACAACCCCTTGTTCTTCCCTTCCCAAGTAATCCAACGTGCCTCCTCCACAGAGCTTGGAGCACTGGGACCAACTCTTCAAAGCCCACTCAAAGGTGTCCAGTTCCTCTTGAAGGACATTGTTACTGCTGACATTGGGCACAGAATCTTCATGAATGATGTAGCGGTAAATCAGGCTGGATTGGGTGTGGTTATCCTGAGGAATTACCTGCAGAAGGACAAGATAATAAAACAACCTGTCCGTATTACAAAACATGGAGTTCTTCTCTCCCTTATTAGGCTGTTCAGCAATTGCCTCAACCCGCCCCCCCCAAACCCCATTTTTTCCCATACCACATTTGCGCAGATTCTTCTTCAGCAAGATTTGTTGAGTTGAAAGGGACAAGGCTGTAAGAATTTCAGTGACTAACGTTTTTTCCCCCCATTTAGGATCAATGTGTCCCTTATTATTAATGTATGGTGTTGTTTCACTATCTAGGAGACCACAATGCTATTGCAAAGTAGTAGTTTGGCTTGCCAAAGTACTAGCCCTGTTGTAGGACATGCTTGTGCAGTTCCCAGGTGTGCTACAGGAGGGTGAGCTGACTTCACACCAGAGGGAAAGATGAACAGCTCTTCCTGCCTTGTCATCCAAGGCCCCCTGCCTTCCCAGAGTTGTCTTGCAAGTGAGTGTCACAACTGGGAAGGTTCAGAGCCCTCCAGAATCTGACTGCCTGCACAGAGCACCAGCTCATGTCCTCACTAAGTAAAAGGTAAAGGTAAAGGTTCCCCCGCACATGCGTGCTAGTCGCTTCCAACTCTAGGGGCTAGTGCTCATCTCTGTTTCAAAGCTGAAGAGCCAGCGCTTGTCCAAGGACATCTCCGTGGTCATGTGGCCGGCATGACTAGACGCCAAAGGCACACGGAACGCTGTTACTTTCCCACCGAAGTGGTCCCTATTTTTCTACTTGCATTTTTATGTGCTTTCGAACTGCTAGGTTGGCAGAAGCTGGGATGAGTAACAGGCGCTCACTCTGTTACGTGGCACTCGGGATTCGACCCGCCAAACTGCCAACCTTCTGATCGACAAGCTCAGCATCCTAACCCACTGAGCCACCGTGTCCCTCCTCAGTAAGTAGCACCTATCTATCTACTTGCAGAGAACATGCTATCAAACTGTTAGCTGGACAGAAGCTGAGGCGAGTGACAGGAACTCACACTACCACACAGTGCTAGGACTCGAACCACCAGAGCCGGGGCCATGTCCAGCGACATTAAGCCACTGAGCCGCTGCATCTCTTAATGCGTCCTTCAATAGATTACATCAAACCGGAGCTTGCATCCTCTTCAAAAATTGCCACTAAATTTTAAATGAGGCAGAATTTTGAGAACAACATCAATAGAGTTGATGACTTTGTCATGCAATTTACAGTTCTTCAGGATAGGAAGGTGCAGCCTGTCGGTTCTATGGGGAAAACAACAAACATTGCGTGACTTACCAGAACAAGAATGGCATCGTGGAGAGGCCCATCTGTCTGAAGGGTTTCTATACCGTCTTCTATATGGTATTCCCATTCTAAGCCAAAGTCGATGAAAGAACGAGAGTGGGATCTTTCTCCTTTGCCGTTTAAGATGTAGTGGCCAGTGGCTTGGTTCTTAATAGCTAAGAGGAACAACGGCAGTAAGTAGTCAACTCTTCATAGGCAAGATGGCAATTCTTTTTTTCTTCAAAGCGAAGATGAAATGTTTAGTCTTCATGATATCGCTTCTTGCTAGAAAGAACTTCTTTCCTTTTCTGGGACAATTTAAGAACTTCTCCACCCTTCCATACTTTCATTTATTTACTTACTTAGTCATTTCTTGCCTTTATTATTTTTACAAGGCAGCAAACATATCCTACACATCTTCCTCCTCTTATTTTCCCCACAATAACAACCGTGTTGTAAGTTGAGCTGAGAGTGACTGGCCCAGGGTGGCTTTTCTGCCTAAGGCGAAACTAGAACTCATTGTCTCCTGTTGATTGCTCCAAAGTCACCAGCCAGCTTTCATATATAAGGCAGGACTGCACAGCCTTCTGCTGATTGGTCCAATGTTACCCAGCCAGCTTTCATGCCTAAGGAGGGACTAGAATTCACAGTCTCCTGGTGATTGGTCCAAAGTTACCCAGCCAACTTTCATGCCTAAGGAGAGACTAGAATTCACAGTCTCCTGGTGATTGGCCCAAAGTTACCCAGCCAACTTTCATGCCTAAGGAGACACTAGAATTCACAGACTCCTGGTGATTGGCCCAAAGTTACTCAGCCAACTTTCATGCCTAAGGAGGGACGAGAATTCACAGTCTCCTGGTGATTGATCCAAAGTTACCCAGCCAGCTTTCATGCTTAAGGAGAGACTAGAATTCACAGTCTCCTGGTGATTGGCCCAAATTTACCCAGCTAACTTTCAGGGCTAAGGCAGGACTAGACCTTACAGTCTCCCACTTTCTAGCTTGGTGCATTAACCATCGGACCAAAGTGGCTCTCTTTTCTTTTAGTGACACATTTTTTTAAGGGGAAGAGTTTCTCAAAAAATATCTGTTGGTGGTGGATTATAAATCTAATAAAGCAAATAGTTGAATCAGTCATTCCTGGTGTGGAAGAAAATATGGAAGCAAAGATTCATAGAAACTGGCTGAGGAGACAGGAATACCACAGCAATGAACTGAAGTGGAAATGCTTCTTGCGAAGACAACGTACCCTAAAATGTGCACTGAATTCAGATGAGGTTTTGGAGACACGCCTTCGGCTGTCCATAAGCAGCCATGCCCGCAGCTTCCAAAGCAAGAAGACTTTGGCGCCAGCTCTGTTGCCATGTTGGCCAAGACTAAGCCGAAGAAGCACTTACCAAGAATGTGAGGGGAAGCCTCATCTTCTTGGACAGTCACATGTCGAGCACCCGCCGGGATGTCAAACATCTTAAGGTACCCTTTGGCATGTGCAGCGAGACATTGAGAGAAAGAGAAGAAGAAAGAAGGAGGAGGAGAGGAGGAGGAGGGAGAGGAAAAGCAGAAAGAGAAGGAGAAAGAGAGAAAAAAAATGGCTAGCATTAGTTAGTCGCAAGAAGAAGTAAGTCCCATTGAAGAACGGGTGCATCCATAGGTCTTTCCTCATTAAGAGAGAAAATAAAAAGAAGACAAAAAGCGTGAAGACTAGGCTGCCTTAAATTTTCCAACTCCCTAAGGAGAAGAAAAAGATAAGCCAAGGTCCCGGTAATACACTTACTTCGTTATGCTCTCTGAAGACCATAACACTGAGATCATTTAGGCAAAGCGTTTATGCTTCCTATATTTCATGGGGGTGTGGGGGGAAACCACACCATGGGGATTTTCTTTCAAAAACCTATCTGTTGTTGGAAGGTAAAAGCTCCAATGACACCTCCCACCCACCCCCAGCCAGGTCATGCCTCAAACCACCTCTGATCCATGGGAAATCTTAAAATGACGTTTAGATGCTGCTTGGAGTTAGATAAGAGTCAATGGAATTCAGGAAGGTTGGATTAGACCAGGGCTAAGCTAAGGGACGCGGTGGCTCAGTGGGTTAAGACGCTGAGCATGTCGATCAGAAGGTCGGCAGTTTGGTGGGTCGAATCCCGAGTGCCGCGTAGCAGAGTGAGCGCCTGTTACTCGTCCCAGCTTCTGCCAACCTAGCAGTTCGAAAGCACGTAAAAATCAAGTAGAAAAATAGGGACCAGTACGGTGGGAAGGTAACAGCGTTCCGTGCGCCTTTGGTGTCTAGTCATGCTGGCCACATGACCATGGGGACGTCCTCGGACAAGCGCTGGCTCTTCGGCTTTGAAACGGAGATGAGCACCGGCCCCTAGAGTCGGAAATGACTAACACGCATGTGCGGGGGAACCTTTACCTTTACCTTTTAAGCAGCCTTGGCTCTTGTATGATTCATGGACTTCAATTCCCAGAATTCCTGAGCCAGCCATGCTGAGGGGAAAGGGAGAGGTTTCCATGCTTAGCCATGCTGGCTCAGGAATTCTGGGAGTTGAAGTCCACGAGTCATAAAAGAGCCAAGGTTGCCTACCTCTGGTGTAGGAGATGACCAGGCTGAGCCTGAAGAAAAGGTCAAACATGTCGTCAGTCATGAGTCCCTTCGCACCCGGTTTGAATTCCTTCTGTTTTTAACTCCTGCTAATTTCCCTTGAACATTAGTAGTCCAGATTCTTGTAGAGGGCTTAAGCTTACAGTAAATCTTTAGACACATTTGAACTGCCTGGATCTCCTGATTTTCCCTGGCGCCTTACAGTTAGTTCGCAGGTGAGTATGTAGAGATTCTAGGCTGGTCCCTCTTTTAACTCCACCTCCACTTCTTCTCCTATGATAAGTATCGCAACTTCCAGCATTCTAATTTCATAACCATACTCCATATTAATAAACTACCTTCCTCTTCAGGTACCTGGCCAGTGTGTTTATTTGTGACCCGGCTCAGATCCTAACCCAGGACTTTCTTTCAATAGTACAAATCACGGAAACCCTGATGAGAAATTCAAATGATGGAAAACCAAAGGTGCTTTTTCACAGGACAACTGGACTTTCTTGTTTTTCTTTGAAGACGTTTCGCTTCTCATCCAAGAAGTTTCTTCAGCTCTGGCTGGATAGTGGAGAACGGAAGGATTTGTACTCCTTGCAGACAGCTGGTCATTTGCATTCTTTTATTTTCTTTCAGTCAGCCCTTTGGCTTGGATGACTGAGAATCTCCATAGACATCTAATTATGGAACTTTCGGGAGAAATTCCCATAGAAAGCATAAAGGATTTGTCTTTTTTTGCAGTTCTTGTAAGTGTCTGCCAGCCAATGAGGAAAGAAGCAATGAGGAGGATTTAAGAGCAGCTATGGATGCCCATCATCCCGCAATGGGACAAAACTTACCCAGGATGTTTTTTGATATTTTGCTTTCAGAAACAGAAATGTCACGAGCTCCTTTGGGCAAAGTAAATGCACCTCTTGTCTTCCCTTAAACAGAACAATTTTTGTTAATGATCAGATCACCAAAGTCTTGAATTTTCATTGACTATGTCTTGGTATGAGCTTTGTGGTCAGTCAAATGTATTATTTCCACTCCAACACTATTCTAAGTGGTTTGGTCCACGTTGGAGCAGCTGTTTTACAAAACAGTCAATGAAAGTTAAGACTAAGGAAAAAAAAATCAAATGGATACTTGCAGATTTCATTTTCCAAATATTTGAGTTCATTTTGACATCTCTTGCTTAATTGTTTCCCTGTTGGAAGAAGTTAGACTTTTTTGAGGACTTTCCCAAACCATAAAATGAAATGAAATAAAATAAAAATAATTTAATGACAAAGGTAAAGCTTTACCAGGAATATATAAATAATGGTTACAGGTCCCCAAATTATAATCCTCAATACACTGAGCATGAGCAAAAAAAAAAAAAAATGTTCCGTTAAAATTGTGTCTGTTTAGCTTGATCTGTGGCTAATTTTACAACTATTGTGAATTCAGATAAACATGAAAATGTCACAAAATTTGCCTCTACTTTCCATGACTGATTGGAAATCTCAGTTCAAACTCAACTTTTGATTTTCCCATTGTTCTATCTCAAATGAAGATTAAGCATAATACGGGCTAAAAGTATTGATTGCCAGTGTAGCATAGTGGTTAAGATAATTGACTGTCATGAGGGAGGTCTAAGTTCTACATTTGGGATTTTCAATCTTGGCAACTTTAAGGTGTGTGGACTTCAAATCCCAGAATTCTCCAGCCAGAGTTGAAGTTTGTGCATCTTAGTATTACTAAATTTGAAAAACACTGATCTAGCCTATTGTCAGTCATAGCTCATTGGATAACTTAGTTGGATCATAATGTATACTTTCTTGAGTGGGGTTGGAAACCTGTGAAGTAAATACACAACATGAATGGTGGATCCATGTTGTCCACCCAGACTGTAATATGGACCCACAGTCTCTCTAGCATTTTCTTCCAACCGCCCCCCCCCCCCCCCAGAAATTATATTAATATTATAGCTTAAATTCAGCAACAAATCAAGACTAACTGGAGCACATTATTTTTAAAAGCCCATAAAACATCGTCTTTCCAGTCCTGGTGTCAGCAGAAAATCCATAAAAGGTAGCTAAAAGTAACAACAGAGCTTATTTTAACCTTGATCTAGTAAACCAACTTTATATTCCTTTCTTTTACTTCTGTTGTTGTTAGCTGCGAAGTCGTGTCTGACCCATTGCGACCCTATGGACAATGTTCCTCCAGGCCTTCCTGTCCTCTACCATCTTCTGGAGTCCCTTTAAGCTCACGCCTACTGCTTCAGTGACTCCATCCATCCACCTCATTCTCTGTCGTCCTCTTCTCCTCTTGCCCTCAATCTTTCTCTAGTGAGTCCTTCCTTCTCATTAGATGGCCAAAGTATTTGAGTTTTAGTTTCAGGATCTGGCCTTCTAAAGAGCAGTCAGGGTTGATCTCCTCTAGGACTGACCGGTTGGATCGCCTTGCAGTCCAAGGGACTTGCAGGAGTCTTCTCCAGCACCATAGTTCAGAGGCCTCAATTCTTTGGTGCTCGGCCTTTCTTATGGTCCAACTTTCACTGCCATACATTGCAACTGGGAAGACCATAGCCTTGACTATATGCACTTTTACTTCTAACAGCCTTAAAACCTATGCACAGGATTCTTCCCAACTAATAGTCAGCACCAGCTTGGAGTTAGATAAGGATCAATGGAATTCAAGGGCAGTTGGACTTAGCTGCTTGTGGCAATGTAGGAATTCTAGGCTGATTCCTCCTTTAACTCCCCCCCCCCGATTCTTCTACTCCTTCTTCTCCTACAAAATCCTAGATCAAACTTCTTAACTTTTGTTTTTGCCCTTTTTAATCATTAAAATACCACTTAGAAACTAATAATAAATAAGAAGCTAGGGAGATGGGGTTATCCTTACCAGATTTCTTAGGGATTCTGGTGAAGGTCCCTTTCACTGTCCGGCAATGTGAGTTGTCTCCTCCACACACTCCGCACTTGTCTTCAGCTTTGTTGGACCCAATCTCTTTGTCGCAACCAACTTTCTGCCAAGAGAAGCAGATGAGCAGAACTGAGAAAAGCAGCAAGGTGGAGTTAAAAATGTACCCGTTCCTAATGCAATTCATTATCTTAGCCCAGGGGTAGGCAACCTTGGCTCTTTTATGACTCATGGACTTCAACTCCCAGAATTCCTGAGCCAGCCACGCTGAGGGGAAAGGGAAAGTTTCCAAGCTGAGCCATGTTGGTTCAGGAATTCTGGGAGTTGAAGTCCACAAGTCATGAAGGAGCCATAGTTCCCCCATGTTGGCTCAGGAATTCTGGGAGTTGAAGTCCACAAGTCATAAAAGAGCCACGGTTGCCTATCCCTATCTTAGCCTAAAACCTAGGTCAAGAAGATGCATATCATCTGTTGCCAAGATTCATCTTACCATTTTTCGCCTCTAGAGGTTAGGGGTGGTCCACTACTGTAAGTTTTTCAACTTCAAGCAGTCACTAAATGAATGATCTGTAAGCCGAGGACTTACTTTACCTTTGTTGTGACCATTTTAGTTTTTGGTAAAGAAACTTTTTGGCCCTATTTTTTTCTAAAACCTCCACACTAAGTGAATATTTTCTACACACATCTTAAAAAGGGTTTTGTGAGGTTTCCTGGATCAAGCTGGAACAACCAAAGTTTATAGAATGAAGATAGCAATAGCAATAGCACTTAGACTCATATACCAGTTCATAGTGTTTTTACAGCCTTCTCTAAGCGGTTTACAGAGTCAGCCTATTGCCCCCCAAAATCTGGGTCCTCACTTTAGCAACCTCGGAAGGATGGAAGGCTGTCAACCTTGAGCCGGTCAGGATCGAACTTCTGGCAGTGAGCAGTGAGTTAGTCTGCAGCACTGCATTCTAACCACTGCACCATCATAGCTCCTCCCTTCCTTCCTTCCTTCCTTCCTTCCATCCTTCCTTCCTTCCTTCCTTCCTTCCTTCCTTCCTTCCTTCCTTCC
>JAKJMR010000437.1:72279-82363 GCA_024449315.1 Daboia siamensis | reverse complement strand
GGGGTCTTCAAACTTGGCCCTTTGATGACTTGTGGACTTCAACTCCCAGAATTCCTCAGCCGGTGTGCCTGGCTGAGGAATTCTGGGAGTTGAAGTCCACAAGTCATAAAAGGGCCATGTTTGAAGACCTGATATAGACTTTAAGAGGAATGGACTTCAACTTCCAGAATTCCTCAGCTGGCGTGCCTGGCTGAGGAATTCTGGGAGTTGAAGTCCACAAGTCATCAAAGGGCCAAGTTTGAAGATCTGATATAGACTTTAAGAGGAGTGGACTTCAACTCCCAGAATTCCTTAGCTGGCGTGCCTGGCTGAGGAATTCTGGGAGTTGAAGTCCATAAGTCATAAAAGGGCCAAGTTTGAAGACCTCTGTGCTAGATGTTCCACTTTCTAATCTTACCTGTAGCCTTAGCATTTCCTGACAGTCTCTCACCCAAAAGTGAGGGGATCCAGTCCTCTGTAGCTTTCTCAAAATTAAAGGTAAAGGTAAAGTTTCCCCCGCACATGCATGCTAGTCGTTTCCGACTCTAGGGGCCGGTGCTCATCTCCATTTCAAAGCCGAAGAGCCAGCGCTTGTCCAAGGACGTCTCCGTGGTCATGTGGCCGGCATGACTAGACGCCAAAGGCGCACGGAACGCTGTTACCTTCCCACCGGAGTGGTCCCTATTTTTCTACTTGCATTTTTACGTGCTTTCGAACTGCTAGGTTGGCAGAAGCTGGGACGAGTAACAGGCGCTCACTCTGTTACGCGGCACTCGGGATTCGACCCGCCAAACTGCCGACCTTCTGATCGACAAGCTCAGCGTCCTAACCCACTGAGCCACCGCCTCCCTTTTTCTCAAGATTATCCATGATCAATTGGAGGCTTAAGGGACTGAGGTCTTTATTTCTCCCATACTAAAACAAGAAAAATATTGCACTCACAATGTTCATCAGGGTGAGAAGGTAGTTCTGCACGTGTTCTTTGCCATGAAATCGGACCACCGAGTCATCTACTCCAAGGAGAACCTCAATATTGTAGTCATTTTCTCCAGTGTGTCTGCGACGCCTCAGTGTTTCGTTCAGTTCCTGCTCTATGTTTGCATAAGTGGACTCCAGGCGGAGCAGATCAGATTCTGAGTGGAAGGGAGGAAATAAATCCAAGGATTAGAAGTTAATTACCATTATCCACAGCTGGACCGTTGTTCTCCACAGAGGATATCCCACATATGTAATAGAGATTTTGTCAGCTCAGAAAGGAAACACCACACGCACATTCTGGGATTGCATCTGTACATTCGTTCATCTGGAATCTTAGAGGGTGAGACTCAACGTCAAGAGAATGATGAAGCAACATAAATTCAGTCAGAGATTAATCCAGAACAGCTCTGATCTTTATCCAGGATGACTGAATCTGATTCTTTACTGATATTACTTTTGCTGCTTATCTGGAGACTGTGAAGACTCAAGAGGATCTCAACAGAGCTTTAACACTTCCTCAATTGTGGATCTTCAGAATCTAGGCCCACTGGTGTTTCTCAGCACCTCTAGACATTATTTATTTATTAGATTTTTTTAAAATCCTGCCTTTATTACTTTAACTGAAGGCAACAGACATACATTGTGCTTCTTTCTCCTCCAATTTTCCCCACAATAACCCTGAGAGGTGGGTTAGTGGCTGGCCCAAAGTCATACAGTTGGCTTGGTTTCGTAAGGAGGATTAGAACTCAGAGTCTCTTGCTGCTTGGCCCAAACTCACCTAGCTGGCTTTCAATTCCTAAGGTGGGACTACAACTCACTGTCTCCTAGTGATTGGCCTAAGTCACCCAACCGGCTTTCATGCCTAAGGTAGGACTAGAACTCACAGTCTCCTGGTTTCTCGGCCGGCACCTTAACCACTACACCAAACTGGCTATCGAAAAAGATATTCACGCGGGAAGCATCAATAAGAGAAATGTTTCCATGGCTGTTAACGCAAGACTAGGAAGCAATTACATATACTAGCAAAAGAGCAATTATTATAACCAGGACTTTTTTTCTCATAGAACGCTCAGAACGGAGTTCCGGCACCTTTTTTGGATGGAACCTTGTAGGGTAGGCAAGGCAGGTTGTATGACATGTGTGATCAAATGCACAGGTATAGTATAGGTGGTACCTTGCTCAATAGTAGTAATTTTGAGAGGGATCTCGGAGTCCTAGTAGACAATCACTTCAATATGAGCCAGCAGTGTGCTGCAGCTGCCAAACAAGCCAACACAGTGCTAGGCTGCATTAACAGAGGGATAGAGTCAAGATCAAGTGAAGTACTAATACCACTTTACAAGGTAAGGCCACACCTGGAATACTGCATCCAGTTTTGGTCACCACGATGTAAAAAAGATGTTGAGAGGCTGGAAAGAGTGCAGAGAAGAGCAACAAAGATGATCAAGGGACCGGAAGCTAAAATATATAAGGAACGGTTGCTGGAATTGGGTATGTCTAGTTTAATGAAGAGAAGGGTGAGGGGGGACATGATAGCAGTGTTCCAATATCTCAGGGGCTACCACAAAGAAGAGGGAGTCAAGCTATTCTCCAAAGCACCTGAAGGCAGGACAAGAAGCAACGGATGGAAACTAGTCAAGGAGAGAAGCAACCTAGAACTAAGGAGAAACTTCCTGACAGTTAGAATAATTAACCAGTGGAACAACCTGCCTCCAGAAGCTGCGAATGCTCCAACACTGGAAGTTTTTAAGAAGAGACTGGACAGCCATTTGCCTGAAATGGTATAGGGTTTCCTGCCTGAGCAGGGGGTTGGACTAGATGACCTCCAAGTTCCCTTCCAACTTATTATTATTATTATCAGTTCCGGCACCTTTTTCTTTTACAAGAAAATTATGGAAATAAACTGTAGCTAACGTGCCCATTTTGAGAAACAGGCAAAGCAAGCTTCTGTTTATTTAAATCAAAGCAAATAAATGAAAGAATAGACACTTGGAATAATGTTTGAAGAATATCATGATCACATGACTGCTGGAAGCTACAAACTGCTGCAGATGCAAACTGGTTGCCAAGCAACCAAAATGTCATGATGTGGTTTATGGGGTGTGTGGCTAACTTCAAAATCAGGTCGTAAGTAGCTCTGGGGAGACCCATCGTAACTTCAAACGGTCACTAAGAGGCCAGTCATTATTGTGAGGACTAGCTGTATTTTTAAAATGTCATGGCAGACTTTACAGAACCCAGCTGAAATTCTGACCACTGCATCTGAAAAAGGAATCTTAGCATATTTTAAAAAAACTAATTGCCTTGGTCCATATGTTGCTCTAAATCAGGGGTCTTCAAATCTGGTAACTTTTAAGACTTGTGGACTTCAACTCCCAGAATGCCCCAGCCAGCATTAAAGAGACCACTCTGTTGTCGTTCTAGATCAGAGGTCTACAAACCTGGCAACTTTAAGACTTCTGGACTTCAATTGATTTTTCTGGCCTGGACTGAGGGGTTTTTAATTTAACTTTAAATTTTAAATTTTAATTTGTTTTAATTGTAGTCTTAATTTAATTCTATTTTAATTGTATTTATTTGTATTGTTTAATTTGCCCTGTAAACCGCCCTGAGTCCTTTGAGAATAGGGTGGTATATTAAATAAATAAATAAATAAATAAATAAATAAATAAATTCCCAGAATTCCCCAGCCAGCATTAAAGAGACAACTCTGTTGTCATTCTAGATCAGAGGTCTCCAAACTTGGTAACTTTAAGACTTGTGGACTTCAACTCCCAGAATTCCTCAGCCAGCAGATCAGTCCACAAGTCTTAAAGTTGCGAGTTTGGAGACCCCCTGCACTCAGCTGTGGCTTTGTGCAACTGTTGTAGGGTTAATTGGAAACACCAGCCTTTGCATGATTGCTGCTACATGCGAAGCCATAAAACATGGTTTACAGAGCACAGCAATTTGTTTCTGTTCATGCTTTGGCACATCTGCATGCAGACCTCATGAGGTCATCTCAATTGACGCCCCTCTCCCCAGTTTTAGAGCTGATTAGCCTGGAAAGAGAAACCCACTTATGCAATGTGAAAATTAACCCCTTTCTCACCCTTTTCCTCAACATATGTCTGCTAGTGCTCCCGAAAAGCAAGTGAATATTGCTTTTGGATATTAAAAGTGAAGCTTGCTATGCAATTAACAAGTCAGGCCTGTATTTTGGTATCTGGTGCTGGGTGAAGTGTCTTTGCTTCGAGCAGTATAATTACAGGCTTCCACTGATTTTATACATCAAAGCCTTACCATCTACCATCAGCTGAACTTAGCAAACCTTAGCAACGAAACACACCAACCGTCGGAGATTCAGCTGCAGTTTATTCCCTGCCTAGCACATTATCCAGATCAGAAAGCGTGCAGAATCCAAAGCGTGCACCCGTATGCTTGATCAAAAGCTTAATGACTGCATCAAAAGGAACCCAACCATTGCTGCGGTCCCCTTTGCATGTTTTCCAACTGAATTGCCTTTGGCTAAGTTGAATCTTTCTGGCTCAGAAGCAGTCTGAAAACTTATCAAAGTTGGACCAGCTTTTGAAAATTTCACAGGGGGACCTGCTGTTGCAGTGTTTTGGGTGTATTAACTGTGAATGGTTCCTTCGCTCTATCTGTCGGTCTGTGTTAGCATTGCTTTATACTCCTTTGGTAAGGCCACGCTTGGCATATGGCATCCGATTTTGGTCATCACAGTGCAAAAAAAGAGTGCAGAGAAGAGCAACAAAGGTGATCAGGGGACTGGAGGATAAAACATTTGATGAACAGATGCAGAAACTAAGTTTAGTCTAACAAAGAGAAGGCTTAGGGGGTGACATGATACCGGTCACAGTCTACAACTATTTGAGAGATAAGAGAGAGGTCAACCTGTTACCCAAAGCATCTGAGGACAGGACAAGAAGTAACAGACAGAAATTCAACCTAGAATTAAGAAGAAATTTCCTAACAGTGAGAACAGTTAATCAGTGGAACAGCTTGCCACTGGAAGTTGTGGGTGCTCCATCATTGAGGTTTTTAAGAAGAGATTGGACAGCCATTTGTCCAGAATGATGTAGAGTCTATACCAGAGGTCTTCAAACTTGGCCCTTTTATGACTTGTGGACTTCAACTCCCAGAATTTCTCAACCAGCCATGCTGGGTGAAGAATTCTGGAAGTTGAAGTCCACAAGTCATAAAAGGGCCAAGTTTGGAGACCCCTGGTCTATAACAATGATATAGGGTCTATACCAATGGTATATAGGACTAGGAGTGACATGATACCACTGTATCAATATTTGAGGGGGCTCCTACAAGGATGACGGGGGTCCAGCTATTTTCCAAAGCACCAAAAGGCCAGTCAAGAAGCAACGGGTGGAAACTAGCCAACGAGAGAAGCAACCTAGAAATAAGGAGAAATTTCCTAATGGTGAGAACAATCAACCAGTGCAACAGCTTGCCTTCAGAAGTTGTGGGTGCTCCATCACTGGAGGTTTTCAAGAAGAGACTGGACAGCCATTTGTCTAAAATGGTATAGCGTCTCCTGCTCGAGCGGTGGGGTTGGACTAGAAGACCTCAGAGGTCCCTTCCAACTCTATTATTCTATATTCTCAACTCAATAGTCCCTCAGTTTCTTTCCTTGACATCCCCGCGTCAAACACTGAGATTTTCCTGGACCTGCCTCGCAGGCGAGAAAGTCAGCATCACAAACTAGCGTCACAATTCGACCTCAGCAATTTTCAGGCTCAAAAACAAAATAAAAAATAAAAAAAATGCACGGCTGGTATAGCACACAAGTGGGAAATTTAGAGTCTGGCTCTCTGTTTCTAAAAATTGCTGCGACCGACCGGCAGAGGTTTGCTGGGGTGCCACGTCCAGTGGAAATATAGAATCAAGCCTACTTATGGGATGAAAGAGAGACCCCGAACAGGCAGGGCAGAACAAAAAAGTACAGCAGTCTATCCCACACCGGGCTGGTGGGTTTGGCTGCCATTTCCCTCTTTAAATAAGTGGCTTTTGTGGTTAAGAAAAAGTGGAGATTCCTCCTTTTTCCCTGCGTACACAAGCAGGAAAAGAGCAGAAAGAATCTCCTTCTCCTTCTCCTTCTTCTCCTTCTCCTTCTCTTCCTCCTCCTTCTTCTCCTCCTCCTCCTCCTTCTTCTTCCTCCTCCTCCCCCTCCTCCCCTCTCCTCCCCCTCCCCCCTTCCTCCTCCTCCTCCTCCTCCTCCTTCTTACAGCACAGCAGATTTATGGTGCAAATTACCCACACTCTCAGTTTTCTCCACCTTTATTTTTTATTTTAATTTTTTTTAAAAAGAAACCCTTTAAAAACCTGTTCTAAAAATAGCTTTGCCCTGGGAATGAAAGCATCCAACAGTTAGCTGTGGTGGAACTTGAAGGTGGCTTCCTTGAAACTGCTACAGCATCATTCACAGAAGGAGAGTGTAGAGGAAAATAGTCCCCATGAAAGGGGGAAGGCAGAGAGCCATTTCTGCTTCCCCCACCCCACCCCGCCCCGCCCGCCTCATGAGTGTCCTCAGAATGGCATGGGAGGGGGGAGGATCCTGAGGTCACTGGACACGTTTATTAAGTTTTGTCGCCAGTGATATAGTAGTGGATTGCCACTAACTTCTTGGATGTTCTGTTGATGGTGTGGTACTCTCTGAGTTGGGTTGTTTTCTTGCAGACGTTTCATTAGCCAAACTAGGTAACATCATCAGTGCTAGAAGGGAAGAGGGATTTGGGACAAGGAGGAGGAGGAGGAGGAGGAGGAGGAGGAGGAGGAGGAGGAGGAGGAGGAGGAGGAGACGGTCTGTGTGGGGTCCTTGGTGCTCTCTGAGTTTGTTTTCTTGCAGATCTTTCATTACCAAACTGGCAGTGGTGGGATTCAGCCGGTTCGCGCCTCTTCGGCAGAACCGGTAGCTCATTTTTTTGTGGCCCAGGCCCAGAACGGATTTCCAGAAGCGGCATCCACACAGAGAACCGGTTGTTCACCTATCTGAATCCCACCACTGCAAACTGGGTAACATCATCAGCGCTACTACTGTTGATGGTCTGCTCTAATTTACAGATCTTGGAGTTCTTTGTGGTCCTGTTTCCAAGTCCTATATTGGTCTTACCTTGCTTGGCTTCTTTCAACATCAGCTGAGCTTGACGAGGTGCTGCTTTTGGGGGCCGGGAGGGTCAAGTATAAATGAAATGAATTGTCTATCAGGAGATGTCAGCAGGTCCTAAAAGGCCTATGCGCAAGAATCTTCTCAACTAATGGTTAGCACCTGCTAGGAGTTAGATAAGAGTCAAAGGAGTTCAAGGGAGGTTGGACTTAATTCGCTTGTGATTATGTAGGGATTCTAGGCCGATCCCTCTTTTAACTCCACCCCCACATTCTGCCTCCTTCTCCATTTTAAGCCAAAGCTTCCTGCAGCTGGATAAATTATTCAAAATTGGGTAAAGGTATTTTTTCTTTGCATGAGAACACATGAACCCTTTAGCCAATCACAACAGCGACAACATCCCTGTGAGGTGAGTTGGGAAAAGAAAGGGTGAATGGCCCAAAGTCACCCAGCTGGCTTTCATGCCTAAGGCAGGATTGTTGTTGTTAGCTGCGAAGTCGTGTCCGACCCATCGCAACCCTATGGACAACGTTCCTCCAGGCCTTCCTGTCCTCTACCATCTTCTGGAGTCCACTTAAGCTCACGCCTACTGCTTCAGTGACTCCATCCAGCCACCTCATTCTCTGTCGTCCCCTTCTTCTCTTGACCTCAATCTTTCCCAGCATTAGGCTCTTCTCCAGTGAGTCCTTCCTTCTCATTAGGTGGCCAAAGGATTTGAGTTTCAGCTTCAGGATCTGGCCTTCTAAAGAGCAGGAAGGGTTGATCTCCTCTAGGACTGACCGGTTCAATTGCCTTGCCGTCCAAGGGACTCGCAGGAGTCTTCTCCTGCACTGTAGTTCAAAGGCCTCAATTCTTTGGCGCTCAGCCTTTCTTATGGTCCAACTTTCACTGCCATACATTGCAACTGGGAAGACCATAGCCTTGACTATACACACTTTTGTTGACAGGATGATGTCTCTGCTTTTTAGTGTGCTGTCTAGAGTTGCCATGGCTTTCCTCCCCAGGAGCAAGCGTCTTTTAATTTCTTAAGGCAGGATTAGAACTCACCATCTCCTGGTGATTGGCCCAAAGTTACCCAACTGGCTTTCACGCTTGAGGTGGAACTATAATTTATTGTCTCCTGGTGATTGGCCCAAAGTCACCAACCCTGGATTTCATGGCTAAGATGGGACTAGAACTCACCGTCTCAGAAAGTTCCAGAAAGGGATTTTGTTTAGCATCCTTTCATAGGAAGAAAGAGCCATCTGTCTCAACTCTAAAAAAGAAATTATTCTGTGGATGCTACACAACCAGACTTTCTGAATTATGGGTCTAGTTCCTACCAAGGTTCTTTTTTTAGTGACAAAATAGTCTATTAGAGTTACACTACCAACTCTTCTGAAATTTTATTCAGGACATTTTTGACTTGCCAAAGGGAAACATTATTTAAATCAGTTTTCTTTCTTGGTGATTTAAAGCTCCCCTTCAACATCACAACCGAAATAGATCCACACTGGTCCTTGTCTGGTTGAAGAAAGGCTCTCCTGTTAAAGTGGGAGCCCTTTAAACTCAGCCCAGAAAGCACACACCAACTCCAGGCCTGCCTTCTATTAAATCCACTCTGGCTAACAGCCAGGCCTGTTCTGTAGTTAACAGTCTGATAGTTTTCATTCATTCATTCAATTTTCTATAGCCGCCCATCTCAATCGATGGCTGACTCTGGATGGATGGCAATTTAAAAAAAAAAACACACACACAACTACAATTAAATACTAAGAACATTTTAAAACAATAAAAGCAATAAACAGAACAACAGAGTGGGGAGGGATTTTGGAGGTCTTCTAGTCCAACCCCCTGCTCAGACTGGAAATCTACAGATGCAGTGTCATCCAAGATTACTCGCTGAGTACAGTCTGTCAGCTAGTGACAAATCCATCTGGTGGTGATGCTGTCTATCCCATTTTTTTTCCCCTAGCTTATCAAGAAGTAGGTTGTGGTCTACTTTGTTAAGTGCCTTACTGAAGTCTAAGCATACTATGTCCACAGCATTTTGCTGGTCTACTAATTTAGTCACTTACTTTGTCAAAGAATGAAATAAGATTGGTTTGGCAGGATCTGTTTTTAACCAACCCATGCTGACTTCTAGTTATAACCTTACTTGTTTCTAGATGTTCGCAGATCTCTTTTTTGATTATCTTTGTCCAGTATGTTCCCAGGTATCGTTATTAGGCTGATATATCTGTAAGTTTCCTGAGTCTGTTTTTTCTTTTCTTTTTCTTTTTTCTTTTTTGATTTCCAATAAAGACCTATCTTAGCCTGCTTGGCCTCTGAACTTGCTCTCTAATCTTTTTTTCCAACAGTCTGACTGCTTAGCCCGAACCAGAAACACACTACTTAGGAAGTAGTGTTTTGATAACCAGATTGAAAACACACACGGCTTTGGCTAGATGTGTCTACACCAGCTGAGAAATTCCACTGTGGTACTTCAAAAATAAATCTTAAAACAGGGTGCCCACCCAAAGGGTGATGTCATCTCTGGAATCTGTATTAGATAACTGAGGCATTTATGGAGGTGTCCTAAGTTATGAATGTCTGCAGTTGCTTATCCACTAAGCATATGTGAAGAATTTCTATGTGCTATTTTTTTAGCTTGGCATGCAGCTGTTATTCAGGGTAATCTATATTAGAATGTAATGTGGAAAGCATTAATATATATTAATACATTATTACTACACTACACTACACCACACTATACTACACTACTACACTACGCTACACTATATTATACTATACTATACTATTACTACAATATACTATACTATATTATTCTGTACTATTACTACACTACACTACGCTAAGCTACACTATACTATACTAACTTACTACAATATACTATGCTATATTATTCTATACTATTACTACATAAACTACACTATACTACACTACGCTACATTATATTATACTATATTATTACTACAATATACTGTACTATATTATACTATACTATTACTACACTACACTACACAACACTAT
>JAKJMR010000437.1:39427-50764 GCA_024449315.1 Daboia siamensis | reverse complement strand
ATCTATCTATCTATCTATCTATCTATCTATCTATCTATCTATCTATCATCTATCTATCTATCTCTCATCTTTCACTTTATTACATATATATGTCATCCATTTCACTGGGCAACTCTGGTTGCCATAACCAGAGCATCAGAGCCCCACCTCTTTTACATACTCTATTTTCAACTTCAATTTTTGTGTTTCTCCATCTTCAGCATGTTGGCAAGTTCTACCACCCAATGTTGCCAAATCTGATTGTAAGAGGATTCAGTGAGCACATGTTAACACTGCACATACAATAAAAATGCAGTAGCAATTTTATGATCTACCAAAGTCACTGAAGCCCAAGAATCTTTTTAATATACGGCCTAGAGGCTAAATTTTTTAAGAACACGATCTGATGGAAGATATCTCCTGAAAAGAACCATTCTGCCTCTTCTACTTTTGCCCTGCCAATGATAATAATGCTGTTTAGTGCAACCTTTACTAAATCTGGCAAAAGGATATGATTATGCCCAATCAAGAGCCTTGGTGGAGCAGTGGGCTAATGCCTCCTTAAGTAACACCAGCTGCCTGCAATTAGTGCAGGTTCGCATCCCACCAGGCTCAAGGTTGACTCAGCCTTCCATCCTTCCGAGGTAGGTAAAATGAGGACCCAGATTGTTGGGGGCAATAAGCTGACTTTGTAATAATGCCACTGGGGGGGGGGGGGGCAAAAGCCCTAATAAGCAGGCATATACATAAAATGAAGGCTATTGCTAAGCACATTGATTTGTGCTTCTTAGATTGTAAGCCGCCCTGAGTCTTCGGAGAAGGGCGGGATATAAATGGGATTAATATATATATATATATTTGCCCTTGGAATCTTGTGTCATTCGGAGGATTTGATCAATATTTGTATATTTGTAGCTCATGAGTTCTTGGCGCTTTCTGAGCTTGGTGGTTTTCTTGCAGATGTTTCACGGCCCAACTAGGTAATATCATTAGTGCTAGGACTGATTATGTTACCTAACCAGATATTGAAATGTCTACAACAAAACAACCAAGTTTAGAAAACACCACACAGGGCATTTTATTCTAATGCAATGCTGATTTTTTTTTTAATATGATATTTAAGATTTGGGGTCCTTCACTGTTTAAGTAACTGATTGGCTCACTCTGATGAGACTCAAGTGTAGGGAAGGACTAGGCTGAGCCCAAGGGAGGGGTCAAATGTGTCATCAGTCTCGAATCCCTTCGCAGCCACAAATGATCTAAGTCAGGGGTCCCCAACCTCCTGTCCATGGACTGGTATCGGGCCGTGGCATGCCAGCAACTGGTTCGCACAAACAAGCAAAGCCCCATCCGTGTAATGGAGGCAGCACAGAAAAACCACAGATGCTCCGGTCCGTGGAAAAACCTTTCTCCATGGAACCGGTCCCTGGTGCCCAAAATGTTGGGGACCTCCGATCTAAGTCCAGCCAACCTTGAATCCCACTGATTCTTATCTATTGCCAATTTGCTTTGACAGTTAGCTGTTCAGATTGATAAGCTTGCAATAAACCTTTATATTCATTTGAACTGCCCGGACTTCCTCATTTGGGAGTAGACTTAAACAAAGGGCAAGTATAGAATTTGGATGTCTGCTTCCTAATTGAAGGACACTTTTTATGATCGTTGCTCTCCAAACTACCACGAGCCCTTTTATACAAAGGAGTCCCGATTCCCACCGAGGATGGAATGGCAGAGTGTGAGAAAAACAGAGTCTCTTGCCCACTTGGGAACATTTGTGAATCTCAGTAGCTAGCAACAAATAATGTATCTCTCAACACTTGAAAAATGCAAGCAATTTTTATTAGTTCGCCAAGTCCACCAAGAGGGAAATAGAGACTTTGCTAAGAGACTCTGCCAACATCTGCCCAGTGCTTTCTCAGTTGTACCTCTACATGCCTAATGCACAAAGCCAAATAAATTGTGGGAAATGTGGGGAAAAGGTGAGTTTTCAGCCAAAAAATTCATGCAGACCCATTAGATTGTTCACGCTGACTGTGCAAGCATTGAGGGACTGGGCATGCTGGGATACCGCTGAACAACCTTTTATGGTCTGTTCCCTATCTAGGTTAAGCTAACAATTGCAGGTGGTCCTTCACTTACAACAGTTCATTTAGTGACTGTCACAAAGGTAAAACGGCACTGAAAAAAGTGACTTATGACCACTTTTCATACTTATGACCGTTGCAACATCCTCATGGTCACGGGATCAAAATTCAGACGCTTGGCAACTGACTCATATTTATGACGGTCACAAGGTCCCTGGGTCAGGTGATCCTCTTTTGCAACCTTCTGACAAGCAAAGTCAATGGGGAAGCCAGATTCACTTAACAAACTTATTACTAAAAACAACTCTTTTTGTTTAGTTACTTTATATTTTAACTTTTTTAAAAACTTAATAAAGCTGGTTTAAAAAAACAATCACCAGTGCTGTTATTTAACCCCGGTATAACAACAACAACAACAACAACAACAACAACAACAACAACAACAATAATAATAATAATAATAACAATAATACAAAGCCAGAATTGAGAAGACAGCAACAGACAGTAAGTGCCGCCTATGCAAAGAAGCTGCAAGAAGATCGCACAGACTGACTGCAAGCAGCGGCATGACAAAGTAGCAACAATGGTGCATTGGAAGATCTGCAAGAAATATCATTTGCCTGCAAGCAAGAACTGACGGCATCATAAAATAGAGAAAGTCATAGAAAATGATAAAGTTAAACTGCTCTGGGACTTCAGAATTCAAACAGACAATCACCTGCAACATAACACCCTGGACTTAACAATTGTCGATAAGAAAGACGAAAAAGTCTGGATAGTGGACGTGGCTGTGCCTGGAGACAGCAGAACAGACGAGAAAGAACTGGAGAAGATAACAAAATACAAAGACCTACAAATAGAAATAGAACGACTGTGGCAAAGGCAACCAAGGGGAGTACCAATAGTAATAGGCGCCTTGGGTGCAATCCCAAAACAACTGGAGCACCACTTGGACACTGTTGGCATTGACAAATTCGCCATTAGTCAATTGCAAAAGTTACTAGAAACTGCCTCCATCCTGCGACATTACCATCAAGCATCCACATCTGCCTATCCCAGGTCCTTGGTAGGGACTCAATAGGTAGACAAAAATGCCAAATCCAGTCTGAACATCTGGCTGACTGTGCGATTAATAATAATAATAATAATAATAATAATAATAATAATAATAATAATAAAAATTGAATAGCATAACTGGGAACAGCGATGTGGGAAGACCCCCAAAATAATATGGACTAGTATCTCTGCTTCTAAATTTGAAAACTGAAGGAAGTTTCAAATCTATAGGAAGGTACAGAAGAGTCTAGACTTGCTGATTGTCTGAAATCATCCAGTCGCTTTTATTTAACTTTTTTTTTGGCTTCCAGGAACAAGCTGACCCTGGGTGACCCTTGGCAGGACTTGGCTTAGCTCCCATTCCAGCCAGACAAAACTTTCTTGATTTTTCCAGCCAGACCCAAATCTGTTCAGATATTTAGGAGATGTGCGCATCTGTTTGCGTGTGACAGCCAAATGGGAGAAAGACGTTTTCTAGTGACTCAGAAGATGTTGGTGAACACGTCAGGAAGACGTTCTGGCCGGCCAACACAGCTTAATTGCCTGCCTCAGTTTCTTTGGAGCTGTTCCCTATTTATTTATGAAATGGGACTACCCAGCAGTTTGGCTCTGGAAGAAAATTTCCTCAAAGGATTGCTGTTCTCTTACGTGCCGCACTGGCTGGAGAATCCTGTTTTAGGCCATGTTCCTACTTTGAGTCCTCTTCCTTGCCAGGTTGAATGGGGACAAGATTCCGACTGATCTTGGCTGGGATTTGTAGCTGTTCTTCTCAATTTATTTATTTATTTTTAATATTCAAAGTTTTATTCGTTCCTAATGTACGGTACCATCGAAATACAAAAGTAAAGAGCGGAAAAGATGGCGGAGAGGGAGTAGAGAAGTGAGGTAAGGGAGGAAAAAAAAAAGGCATTGACTTCCGATTTCCTTTGGTGCAATAGAGCAGAGGTCCCCAACCTTTTGGGTACCAGGGACCGGTTCCGTGGAGAGAGGTATTTCCGTGGACCGGAGAATGCGTGGTTCTGTGTGTTGCCTGCATCCCACAGATGGGGTTTTGCTTGTTTGTGCGGACCGGTTGCTGGTATGTCCACAGCCTAGTACCGGTCCATGGACCGGAGCTGGGGGGGTCCCTGTAATAGAGTATCAACTTCAAACCTCAACTTTTTTACTTTTACAAAAGAATATCAGCTAGGGACGCGGTGGCTCAGTGGGTTAGGACGCTGAGCTTGTCGATCAGAAGGTCGGCAGTTTGGCAGGTCGAATCCCGAGTGCCACGTAACAGAGTGAGTGCCTATTAATCATCCCAGCTTCTGCCAACCTAGCAGTTCGAAAGCACGTAAAAATGCAAGTAGAAAAGGAGGAACCGCTACGGTGGGAAGGTAACAGCGTTCCGTGCGCCTTTGGCGTCTAGTCATGCCGGCCACGGAGACGTCCTCGGACAAGCGCTGGCTCTTCGGCTTTGAAACGGAGATGAGCACCGGCCCCTAGAGTCGGAAACGACTAGCACACACGCGCAGGGGAACCTTTGCCTTTACCTTATCAGCTAGCCATTTCAATAAGATCAAGTCTATCTAACTGGGTGAAGCCCAAGGTTTAAAACAAAGAAAAAAAATACGAATACTTTTATTGCCACGTGGAAACTGCTTCTAGATTTTATGCTTGAGGTGGGAAAAAAAATGAAATTTTGATTGTGGGCTGAACTGTTCTTCTCAACGATCGTTCTAACTGCTTGGTTATCAAAGGAATAGTCCTTCTGTGTCTCTCTGAATAGAATACAGAGTATACCAACGAAGAAGAATGTTTGTAGCTCCGGGTTGAGATGAAGTTTTGAGATTGCTTATTTTCTCGCAGACGTTTCATTAACCTAACTAGGTAACACCATCAGTGCTAGTAAGGAGTGCTGTTTGCTTCTCAGTTTATATTCTGGTATCTTGGTTTCTCAAGAATACATGGATTTTTTAAAAAAAATCTGGAGAGAAGAAGCTGAGAACTGTGATTCCTGACCTCCTAACAGAATAACAGAGTTGGAAGGGACCTTGGAGGTCTTCTAGTCCAACCCCCTGCTCAGCCAGGAGACCCTCTACTGTTCTGAATAAATGGCCTTCCAATCTCTTTTTAGAAACCTCCAGTGATGGAGCATTCATTATTTCTAGAGGCAGGTTGTTCCACTGATTAGTCATTCTCACTGTCCGGAAACTTCTCCTTAGTTTTAGGTTGCTTCTCTCTTTGGTTAGTTTCCATCCGTTGCTTCTTGTCCTGCCTTCGGGCGCTTTGGATAATAGCTTGACTCCCTCTTCTTTGGGGCAGCCCCTGAGATACTGGAAGGCTACTATCATGTCTCCCCTCATCCTTCTCTTCATAAAACTAAACATACCCAATTCTAGCAACCGCTCTTTGTATGTTTTAGCCTCCAGTCCCCTAATAATTTTTGTTGCTCTTCTCTGCACTCTTTCTAGAGTCTCAACATCTTTTTAACATCGTAGCAGCCAAAACTGAATGCAATATTCCAAGTGCGGCTTTACCAAGGCGTTATAAAGTGGTATTAACACTTCCCGTGATCTTGATTCTATCGCTCTATTCATGCGGCCTAAGACTGTGTTGGCTTTTTTTTTTTTTTTTGGGGGGGGGGGGGGGGGGGCTTATCAACATTTGAAATAAGATACAGGGGTCCTTGGTGCTCTTGCTTGTTTTCTTGCAGGTTTCATGACCCAAATTAGGTAACATCATCAGTGCTAGCAAGGAGTACTGTTTGCTTACTAGCACTGATGTTGTTACCTCGTTTGGATAATGAAATCTCTGCAAGAAAACAAGCCAGCTCAGAGAGCACCAAGGACCACACAGTCCTTCTCCTCCTCCTCCTCCCACACCCTATTCTCTTCTAGCACTGATGGTGTTACCTAGTTGGGTAATGAAACATCTGCAAGAAAACAAGCCAGCTCAGAGAACACCATGGACTCCTCACTTCAACCCTGAGCTACAAATATTCTCCTTCATTGGAATAAGATACAGAATAACAGATTCGGAAGGGACCTTGGAGCTTTCTAGTCCAATCCCCTGCTCAGACAGAGAAGAATTTCTATAGAAATAGAATGAATGAATGAATGAATGAATGAATGAATGAATGAATGAATGAATGAATGAACGACCGATGCCTCCCTCAAGGTAACAGTAAGGCAATTCAGTAGACCTAAGATTAGCAAGCAAGGAGAAAGAACCACATGGCATACAGTGTCAGCCTGCAGCTCAAGAAATCCTAAGAGTCAAACATGCAGAGACCCAAAACAAAATTGCAGAAGACAACTTTTACATTTCTCCTATCCTGCTCTGCTACAAACTTCAGATTTTCATGCGCTTGCTTTCAACGTCTTCCCAAATTCAGCTGCTGAAAGTAAGGTGAGGCACTATGAATTCGCTTCAAACAATGATGCTTCCGCGATTCCCCAAGCCTATCGATCTGCAACCCTTGAAAGTAGCTACGTCTTTTCCCAGGATGACTCAGCAACTTTAAATCCTAATAGGATCCTAATAGGCGTGTTGGCAAACCTTTCCCAAGATTGTTTCAGACTGCATGGGACCACATACCCTTTCATATCCTTAAAGTCATTGCATCTTTTTACTGCTTCGGGAAGCTGTCAGCTTTTCTGTGACCCGCAGGATGCAGGCATAGCCGATTTATAACATGGCTGTGCATGCTGACAGCTGCAAACATTGAATATATTTGCACCTCTGTGCATTCTGGAGCCTCTTTTATGGAATCCTACTGAAGTTTCCCCCAGTCCCTCCACAGGTATCAGGTCTATGGCAGAACAAGGGATTACTCTTGAGTAAACTTGTGATTTCTGAACAGATTTTGGTGTGGCTGCAATCCAGAAAGTTTTGTCTGGCTGAAATGGGAGCCTAGCCAAGCCCTCCCAAGTGTCACCCAGGGCCACCTTGCTTCTAGAAGCCAAAAAAAAAAAAAGTTAAAAGCAACTGGATGATTTTACACAACCACCATGTCTAGACTCTTTTATATCTTCCTATAGATTTGAAACTTCCTTCACTTTTTGAATTAAGAATCAGAGGTACTAGTCCATATTATTTTTTGAGTTCTTCCCCCCACACACACACCATTCTTATTTATGCTATTCAAGTTGCTGTTGTTGGTTGTTACAAAACCAGGGGTTGAATAACAGCCCTGGAGACTGTTTTTTTAAACC
This sequence comes from Daboia siamensis, assembly GCA_024449315.1. Lineage (NCBI taxonomy): Eukaryota > Metazoa > Chordata > Lepidosauria > Squamata > Viperidae > Daboia > Daboia siamensis. The sequence goes on along the minus strand of JAKJMR010000437.1, from coordinate 43,449 downwards.
AACTTTATTATTTTTTTTAAAAAAGTTAAAATACGAAGTAAACAAGCATTCCTCGATCTGCTATTTGACACAAAGACTTCGATATCTCTATTTCTCATGGAGCAATATGACCTTATCTTCTCTGCTCTAGATTAGTTTTAGGGACCCTGCTTCCTCTATTGATCCAAGCAAAATTGGATCTCTGACATTGATCTGAAGCATCGATTCCCAGCCAAAGAGATTCCTAAAAGTACTGAGCAACCAAACTGAATCACGCCGAACTTTTCCCAACAAAGGAAAGTGACAAATACAGGTAGTCCTCAACTTACGACCGCAGCCAAGCCCAAAATTTCTTTGCTAAGCAAAACAGTTAAGTGGATTTTGCCCCCACTACAGTCGTTAAGTTAGTAGCATGGATATTAAGTGCTATCGGGCATCCCCCATTCATTTGGCTTGTGAGAAGGCCGCATACGGGGATCACCCAAGACCCCAGTACACTGCGACCATCATAAGTATGAGTCAGTCGCTGAGCATCTGAATTTTAATCCCGTGCCCAGGGGGAAGCTGCGACGGTTGTAAGTGTGTGAAAAATGGTCCTACTGTTTTAGCTTGGGCTCTTATTTAATTCTTTTTTTAATTTTTGTATTCTGTATTTTATATATTGCCCTGTTCACCACCCTGAGTCCTTCGGGAGAAGGGCGGTATATAAATATAAATAAATAAATAAAGAGCCTTGGTGGAGCAGTGGGCTAATGCCTCCTCAAGTAACACCAGCTGCCTGCAATTAGTGCAGGTTCGAGTCCCACCAGGCTCAAGGTTGACTCAGCCTTCCATCCTTCCCAGGTAGGTAAAATGAGGACCCAGATTGTTGGGGGCAATAAGCTGACTTTGTAATAATGCCGCTTGGGGTGTGTGTGTGCGAAAGCCCTAACAAGCAGGCATATACATAGAATGAAGGCTACTGCTAAGCTTGTAAGCCGCCCTGAGTCTTCGGAGAAGGGTGGGATATAAATGGAATAATAATAATAAAAAAAATAATAAGCCATTTTTTTCCCCCCAGGGCTGTTGCAGCTGACAACTAAATGAATGGCTGTAACTTGAGAACTACCTGTGGCGTATAAACCCTGAAAGAACGAAAGAGACAGTAAATGAAGGATCCGTAGACAGAAGCTATACCTTTACTTTGGAAATCAGGGAGACTGTCGGATGAGTTCTGGGCAATTGCTGACCTCCTATAAACCCTGTGAAGGCGTCCTCTCTCCTCCTCCATTTGTTGGCCTTTCACCAGGGGCTCAATGAAAAATTCCTCTTCGCCAACTTTGATCATGCCAGCCTAGAGACAGAGCAAGAAAAATAAATAAATAAAAGGAAGAGGACTTAAGCAGAGAAAGAATCCAGGCTGAGTCCTCGACCTATGACCGTTGGTTTAGCCTCCGTTCAAAGTTACAATGGCGTTGGGGGGGGAAAAAAAAAGTAGGTTTGATGACCATTTTTTCACTCTTAACGACCGCTGCCACATCCCCATCGTCGTGTAATCAAAATTCAGACGCTTGGCAGCCGGCTCATAGTTATGACAGTTGCCGTGGCCTGGGGTCACGTGATCTCCTTTCGTGACCTTCCAACAAGCAAAGCCAACGGGGGAAGGAAGATTCACTTAACGTAACGTAACGTAAGTTAATGTAACGTAACTTAATATAATATAATGTAACTTAACGTAACTTGATGTAACATAACGTGACTTGACTTGATGTGACGTAACTTAACGTAACATAACATAATGTAATGTAACTTAATGTAACGTAACTTAACGTGATGTGACGACTTGACGTGATGTGAAGTGACATGACTTGACTTGACTTGACTTGACTTGACTTGACTTGACTTAACTTAACTTAACTTGACTCGACTTCCCTGTTAGTAATTTAACAATCCAGTGATCCACTTAACAACTGTGGCATGGAAAGTCATAAAATGGGGCAAAACTCCCTTAACCAATGTTTCACTTATTAGCAGAAATGTTGGGCTCAGTTTTAGGTTGTCAGAATACCTACTATAGCTATGTTCCAAAAGTGCACTTCAGCCAGCAATAATACGGGAACAGCCTTGTGCAATTTTGAAGAGGATTCAGTTTTCTTGGCAGCTGCTTGATTAATCACAAAAGGAAGACAGAAAAAGAATGTCAAAAGAGAAGCAAAGAGAATCAAGTTTGCAGTAACCTTCCATTAAAAGCTTCCCTGGCAAATCTGAAAAGCAGATTAATTCTGCAAAATGTGTTCTGGCATTAATCCTGTCCGGGGAATTGCATTTCCTTCCTCAAAAAAGCAGTGCAATCGTTTGGCATATGCCTGGGTCAGGGGCCGGTTGGAACCGAATTAAAGCTATTCCTGGTGCTTTAATCAATATGGGATGTAAACAGACACACAGAGAGACACACTGCAATTTAGCACTGTTAGCAACGATCACTCTCCACGGCTTACCTCAAATTCATTCTAGCTGCACAAAAAGACACAATCCCCCCTTGAATCAAGTTCAGCTCCTGGGCACTCTGTAAAGGTCCACTGACAGATAATCCTTGACTTACAATCATCCGTTTAGTGACCGTTTCAAGTTATAGGAGCATTGAAAAAGTGACTTACGACTGGTTCTCACACTTAGGACCATAGTCACGTGATTAAACTTCAGAAACTTGGCAACTGATTCATATTTATGACAGTTGCAGTGTGATCCCCTTTTGCAACCTCTTGCCAGCAACGTCAAGGGGGAAGCCAGATTCAAGTAACAAGCGTTTGACTAACTTAACAACTTGCCGCGATTCACTTAACGATTGTGGCAAACCAGGTCGTAAAATGAGACAGCTCACTTCGCAACTTAGAAACAGAAATTTTAGGCTCAGTTTACATTTCTCAGAAGCAATAAGCAATTTATGGTGTAGATGTTTTTTTTAATTTATTGTTTTAATGTTTTTTTTTCATTGTCTTATCATTGTAGAATTGCAAGCGGTCCAGAGTCACTTGGTTGAATTGGGCAGAGCTATAGTAAATGAACAAATAAATAAATATGGAAGCAATTTCTCATGGATTTATTGGTGATTTCTCATCCCAACTGACCCCTCTGGGAGTTTCAGATTGTGCAATCCCTTTTCCATCCTGACCCCGTTGATTCTTTTCAAGATCAGCCAAAGTCAGCCTGGGGTTGCCAGTAATGACAATTCATCGAACATCTGGCTGTCCTTCAGAAGCCTCAGTTCATCACTTTCCTGAAATTTCCAAATGTTATACATAAACTGAATGTATTTTTGATCGATTAAGTTTGCAGAGAAGAGCAACAAAGGTGGTAGAGAGTCTGGAGCATAAATCACTGAATACTTTATTTGGGGATTCGTAAGTGTGATTAGACACACAAAGAATTTGTCTCTGGTGTGGAAGCCCTCACTGTACGTGCAAAGCAACAGAATAAGGATAATCGTAATCATAATACCAATAAGAAAGGGTGAGTAAAGAAGATAATAAGAAGGATGAATAATAATACTTACAGCCATACCACATGGGCAAATACACAATAGACGTTAGACTCTAGAAAGGGTACAGAGAAGAGCAACAAAGATGATTAGGGGGCTGAAGGCCAAAACATATAGGGAACGGTTGCTGGAATTGGGTATGTGTAGTTTAACGAAGAGAAGAGTGAGGGGTGACATGATAGCAGTGTTCCAATATCTCAGGGGCTGCCCCAAAGAAGAGGGAGTCAAGCTATTCTCCAAAGCAGGACAAGAAGCAACGGATGGAAACTAGTCAAGGAGAGAAGCAACCTAGAACTAAGGAGAAACTTCCTGACAGTTAGAACAATTAACCAGTGGAACAACCTGCCTCCAGAGGTGGTGAATGCTCCAACACTGGAAGCTTTTAAGAAGAGACTGGACAGCCATTTGTCTGAAATGGTATAAGGTTTCCTGCCTGAGCAGGGGGTTGGACTAGATGACCTCCAAGGTCCCTTCCAACTTTATTATTATTATTATTATTATTATTATTATTATTATTATTATTATT
>JAKJMR010000437.1:14252-29218 GCA_024449315.1 Daboia siamensis | reverse complement strand
TGGATCGTCATTCAACTCTCACTGGCTTGAGGTGGACTCAGCCTTCCGTCCTTCTAAGATGGGTAAAATGAGGACCCAGATTGTTGGGGGGTCAATAGGCTGACTCTGTAAACAAAGGCTTTTCAACCAGTGGTACGGGTACCACCTGTGGTACTTTGGCACTTGCCAGGTGATACGCAACCATCCTAGAAAAGTGGTAGCGGGGGAGGGGAATGAGCTGAACCGGTGGCAGCACCGCACAAGCCTGATCGAGAGATGGCTGGAGCTGCAGGGCTGTCAGGGCTCAGCAGAAGTGTCAGGATCAGCGCTTCTTTGGGGCTGTCAGGGCTCAGCAGAAGCGTCAGGATCAGCGCTTCTTTGGGGCTGTCAGGGCTCAGCGGAAGCGCCAGGATCAGTGCCAGGATCCAGCTGGAGCTCAGCGCTGATCCCGGCACTTCTGTTGAGCCCAGAAGAAGAGCTGATCAGCTGGAATGTTGCAGCATCTCCAGGGTCTTGTGATTTACATTCAGATGCTTGGCAACTGATTCATATTTATGACGGTCACAGTGTCCCAGGGTCATGTGGAGTGACCAAAACCTGCTGCAACCACCCAGCAGACAAGGGGGGGGAATAAAAACCAAACACCCCCCCACCCCACCCCCACTGCCAATCCTCAACAGAAATGCCAACAATAAAAACCTCGGACTGAAGGAAGAGCGCGACCGGGCGGGCAGGCAAGTGTCTTGCTCGGCTGTGGCTTGTGGGGGCACTTTTTTCAGTGCCATTGTAACTTCGAACAGTCGCTAAGCAAAATGTTGTAAGTCGAGGACTACCTGTACTTCATCACTTCTTTCTTTCTTTCTTTCTTTCTTTCTTTCTTTCTTTCTTTCTTTCTTTCTTTCTTTCTTTCTTTCTTTCTTTCTTTCTTTCTTTCTTTTTGTTTTTAGTTGGGCATATGTTTAATTCTTTTTTAACTTTTGTATTTTTGTATTGTTATATATTTGCCCTGTTCACCGCCCTGAGTCCTTCGGGAGAAGGGCAATATATAAATATAATAATAATAATAATAATAATAATAATAATAATAATAATAATAATAATAATAATAATTTTCTTTCTTTCTTTCTTTCTTTCTTTCTTTCTTTCTTTCTTTCTTTCTTTCTTTCTTTCTTTCTTTCTTTCTTTCTTTCTTTCTTTCTCATCAAGTTTTAGACACCTCGCTAGGCGACTGGTGGTACTCGGATGTTGTCGTATCCTAAAAGTGGTACAATGGGTGAAAAGGTTGAGAAGCCCTGCTGTAAACTACTCGGATAAGGCTTGTAAAGCACCATGAAGAGACGTGTAAGTCTAAGTGCTATCGCTATGGCTATTGCCACGCCTTTGGCCCCTCTAAATAGCTGCACTGAAAAAGGAGGAAAGCCTCTGTGTTTCCTCAGTCCAAGGGCTAAGGCTTCAGGGATAGTAGCTCCTGTTGACCCGCCAACTCAAACAGACAGGGAGGTGAAGAAATTGGTGGGGGTCCAACCTAAGAGGCGGTGCAGAGACAGCCTGCAGACAGCCCTCCGGCCTTGAACTTCTCAAAGAGTGGACATGAAACGGGCTTTTATAAAAACTACGGCTGCCCCAAACCTAAAACACACACACACACACACACACAGTCGAAGGCCAGGGAGACACAGTCCCCTTTCTCCCGTTCTGTTGGTTTAAGGTGTGATCGGGTTCAACGGCTGTGCGAAACCTGCGTCACAACATACCTGCCGCTGGCTTTTTTTTTTTTTAAGCCAGGAAAAAAAAAAACAACAACCCTGTCAGAGTCACCCTGAACACTGCCCGATTTACAAAAAGGGGGAAAAAAAAAGGGAAGCTGTGAAAGAAACTGCTTTTTGCCCCTGGCTGCCCTCATCAAAACATCTCTGCAGTAAGTCGATGATGGGTTCCCTCCCCCCCCCACCCCCTAATTCCATTGCTGGAAGGGATGGAGCTGTGGGTCGCATTAAAGGTGGGGAGGGGAGGTGTTGGCCAAGCATGACACCTGTGCTTTTTTTTTTTCCCCACAGTTGGATGTGGGAGGGCCAGCCTGCAGAGGAAACTCTGCAACTCTGCTCAGAATGAGGTCTTAAAAATGCTGCTTTTGGGATCCACTCTCTGATTTGATACAGCAATCAAACAGGAGAGACTCCACGGACTCCCAACAGATCGTGAAGACTGCACGAAGGCCAGAACAGAACAGAACGGAGTGGGAAGGGACCTTGGAGGTCATCTAGTCCAACCCCCTGCTCAGGCTGGAAACCCTGTATCATTTCAGACACCAGCCTCTTCTTAAAAACCTCCAGTGTTGGAGCATTCACCCCTTCTGGAGGCAAGTCGTTCCACTAATTAATTGTTCTCGTTGTCAGGAAGTTTCTCCTTAGTTCTAGATTGCTTCTCTCCTTGACTAGTTTCCATCCGTTGCTTCTCGTCCTGCTTTCAGGTGCTTTGGAGAATAGCTTGACTCTCTCTTCTTTGGGGCAGCCCCTGAGATATTGGAATACTACTATCATGTCTCCCCTCGTCCTTCTCTTCATTAAATTACACATACCCAATTCCAGCAACCGTCAACCAGCCTGCCTTCCACAGAAGACCTGGATATTGCACAGGTCAGAAGGAGATCTGAGTAGATATGTGCAGGTCCTGTCACAACCTGGGCATAAACTTTTCAACTCCTCTCCTTGGGATGCTGATATAGGGCATTACATGCCAAAACAACAAGCCTCAGAAAAAGATTTTCCCCTTGTGTCATCCGTGCTGTCTAATGTCTAATGTCATATACTGTGGATGTACTATTATTATTTATCCTTATTATTATCTTATTTACTGTCCCCTTTTATTGGTATTATTATTATTGTTCTGTTTCTTTGCATGTACACTGAGTGCTTCTGTACCAGAGACTAATTCCTTTTGTGTCTAATCACACTCGGCCAAATAAAATGCGGTTAGTCCTTGACTTACAACAATTGAGCCCAAAATTTCTGTTGCTAAGCGAAACATTTGTGAAGTGAATTTTGCCTCGTTTTATGACCTTTCTTGCCACCATTATTAAGTGGATCACTGCCATTGTTAAGTTATTAACACAGTTGTTAAGTGAATCTTGCTCCCCGCATTGACTTTGCTTGTCAGAAGGTCGCAAAAGGGGATCCTATGATCTTTGGACACTTGCAATCGTCATAAATATGAGTAGGTTGCCAAGCAATTGTGACGCTCTGGGGAAGCTGCAATGGTCATAAGTGTGAAAAATGGTCATAAATCACTTTTGACAGTGCCATTGTAACTTTGGTCACTAAATGAATTGTTGAAAGTTGAGGACTAGCTGCATTCATTTCAATTTGACTGAATCATCTGGGGCATAGGAAATGCGACAGAGATGTTTTTCATCTGATAGATCTATGGCAAAGCTGGAAAAATCTATTCTCCTCCATCTCTTGGTGTTAGATTATCCACAAAGTCATGGCCTCAACAACGTCAGAGGCCACGTCTGATGGGATAAAGTCCACCAGCATCTAAGGAGAGAAGATTTGCCAGCTGTGGGTTGAAAGGTGGAGTGGCCACTGTCACATCTGGAGTTGCCATGTATCCACTCTTCACCCGCCACATTTACAAATCATTGAAAGATCTGTTTTATTTTAATCTTGGTGACAAGTTGTAGATCAGCAATCTATAGACACCCAATCTGTGTTTTCAGAATAGAATAGAATAGAATAGAATAGAATAGAAGAGTTGGAAGGGGCCTTGGAGGTCATCTAGTCTGACCCCCTGCTCAGGCAGGAAACCCTATACCATTTCGGACAAAAGGCTGTCCAGTCTCTTCTTAAAAACTTCCAGTGTTGGAGCATTCACAACTTCTGGAGGCAGGTGGTTCCACTGGTTAATTGTTCTAACTGTCAGGAAGTTTCTCCTTAGTTCTAGGTTGCTTCTCTCCTTGATTAGTTTCCATCCGTTGCTTCTTGTCCTGCCTTTGTGCGCTTTGGAGAATAGCTTGAGTCCTTTGGGGCAGCCCCTGAGATATTGGAACATTGCTATCTTGTCACCCCTCACCCTTCTCTTCATAAACTAGACATACCCAATTCCAGCAACCGTTCCTTATATGTTTTAGCCTCCAGTCCCCCGATCATCTCTGTTGCTCTTCTCTGTACCCTTTCTAGAGTCTCGACATCTTTTTTACATCGTGGTGACCAAAACTGGATGCAGTATTCCAAGTGTGGCCTTACCAAGGCATTGTAAAGTGGTATTAGTACTTCACGTGATCTTGATTCTATCCCTCTGTTAATGCAGCCTAGCATTATGTTTATCATTCAATGTATACAGGTAGTCCTCAGCTTATGACCATAATTGAGCCCATGTTTCTGTTGCTAAACAAGGCAGTTGTTAGGAGTGACTTTTGCCCCATTTTACATCCTTCCCCCCCCACAGTTATTATGCAGCTCAGTGCAGTTATTAAGTGAATCATGCAGTCGTTAATTGAATCTGCCTTCCTCCATTGATTTTGTTTTTTGGAAACCCATTACAAATGGTAATTGTGTGATCCTGGGACACTGCAACTGTTATTAAAAGAGATCTTGCAATGGTTGCGTGAAAAATGGCCATAAGGCACTTTTTTCAGCGCTAATGTATCTTCAGTCACTAGGCAACCTTGGCTCTTTTATGACTCATGGACTTCAACTCCCAGTCCTATGCTGACTCAGGAATTCTGGGAGTTGAAGTCCATAAGTCATAAAAGAGCCGAGGTTGCCTACCCCATTGCAAGTTGAGAAGTTATGTCTGAAATGTTATAGGATTTCCTGCTTGAGTAGGGGGTTGGACTAGAAGACCTCCAAAGTCCCTTCCAATTCTGTTATTTTGTTATTCTGACTAGTAATGCAAGCTCAGAGAATGGGCTTATTCAGTAACTGAATAAGAAATCTTGCAAGAATCCAGCCAACATCTGTCTCTCCAGATGAGAGCTTTAGGAAAGGATCCTATTCCGTGCATCTGATCTGCATTTGTTTGATTAGCACAATAGTTTGTGTCATCTCCTTCCCAACGACTGGAAGAACTATGCAAATATTTTAATTTGGGCTGAGACGATTAGTTGAACATATGTAGAATGGAATCACTCCAGAAACCTCCAAACCACTTACACACCCTGGAGTAGGACCCCACAAAGAGATTCCTTTGAACAACACTGCAACCACTTTCAGGATGCACTTTTCAATGGGGAAAAAAAATAACACTATGAATGATTATCAGGGATAAGAAAAAATGGTTTCCAATGCTTCAATGAAATAGGTGTTTTTTTTTAAAAAAAAAATACTGTCAGAGAATTGCGCAGCCGGTGTCCAAATTAAGTCAGAGGCATTGAGAGAAACTTGTAGTTTTATATAAATAAATACAGTTTACAACTACAGTATACATAAAGCAAACTAGATAGTCAGGAGCATCATGAGGTAAATCACGGAGCACACAGTGTACACAGAAGAAAAAGGCGGGAAAAAAAGGGACATTCCCACTCCACACCCACAGCAACCAATCACAGCGCAGATTGCCTCACGCAGGAGCCAGCATTCTGGTACCAATTAACCACAACTGTGTGTTCTGGCTGACTGCACAACCCCACTGCTCCAGGGATCTGTGACAATTTGTCACAGCCAACTCACCACGGCCAATTCACCACGGCCAATTTGCCACAGCCAACTAACTAGCCATGGACCAACTCACCATGGGACAAGAGTTACACTAATATCAAAGAAATAGTGGAACAGAATCATTAAAGAAAGGATGCAAAAGGAGGGACAGAATGAAATGGGAACGGCAGACATTAAAATATGTTTTTATTTATTTTAAAGAATTGAACTGAATTGTTAAATTATCCCGCAGCACGTTGTCCCAGGGCCCATTGGTGGTGGGGAGTTGTTCTGCAGCAAGCTGGCTGTGATAAGTTGTCCTATTCTGCTGCTCCAGCTACTAAATTTAAATATCTTAACAAGTACCTAGTTTCCTTAGCTGTTCATCGTATAATCTGGAGGCTAAATCATATGATGAATGATTAAGGGAAGCTTGTGTGTTTAGCTTAATGAAGAGAAGGCTCAGGGGAGACATGCTAGCATCTGCCAATACTTGAAGAGCTGTCACACGGAAGAAGGCCTTAATTTACTCTCCATAGTACCTGAGGGCAGGACAAGAAGTAATGGGTAGAAGCTCATTAGAGGAAGATCCAACTTATAAATAAGGAGGAATTTCCTGACAGTAAGAACAATAAATCAGTGGAACAGCTTGCCTTCAGAAGTTGTGGGTGCTCCGTCAGTGGAGGTCTCTTCAAGAAAAGATTGGACAACTAATTGTCCAGGATGGTTTAAAGACTCCTGTCTTGGGCAGGGGGTTAGACTAGAAGTCCTAATTCTATAGTATTAACAATATAATCGACATTAATACTTTTATAAGTCAGACCAAGTGAAAAGAATGATTTAATGTCAGAAAAACCCAGATTCCAGTCTCCACTTATGTTACCAAAGCTCAGAAGTGGACTGTTAGCCATCACATTATCTCTTGACCCAACCCACCTAATATGGGGGAAAAAAATAGAAGGAGAGAGTAGTATATTGGGTGAAATATTAATCTTATTAAGAAAAAGTAAATAAAGATGGATTATATCTTCTAAGTGTGCCTCATCGGCATGAGTAAATCTGCACAGATTTTGTAACCCACTCTTGTGATCCTGTTAGCAACTGGAAAACAAAAGAATCAAACTTTTAATATTAACTTTTAATCCATCTTTGCCTTTTAAAATGCAAATGTCACATACTGTTTTGATGCTTTCCTAGTTTTTTACTTGCACATCAATCAAAATCCCTTTCTAAGGGAGAGGAATAATTTTAAAAATTTGATAAAGAAATAAATAAAACAAGAGTCGCTTTGGGACTGAAATGGGCAGTTTCTAAATCTGATTTGATATATAAAACCCAGAAATTATGTCTCCTAACTTCCCAAAGGTGTTAATTTGTTCATTTTATTTTGTGGCTAACCATGCAATAAAGGGTTACTGAATATAATTTCCAAATTATATGAGAACTCTTTCAAATTCAGGTTCATATTTACCTTCTCGACAAAGCAAAGTTTCTGCTGGTTAAAAATGTTCCTACTGGAAACAGTCTTATATCTGAGCGTCACTTAGAATGTCAGTATTGGAAAAGGCCATTTTTAGACTATAAGGTCTGTTAATATGTTATGTATTGTTCTCTCATCATTAGCCCGGTACATCGATTCTTTCTCAGACATACATAAAATTTCTGGATTTTATCAGGGGAGTCACTGATTTTTTCAATCATCCCTTCTTTCCAAGAAGGGAAGGAAAATGAACGAAACCACCTGAAAAACGTCTAATTTCCCATTGCCAAAAGCACTTTTCCCCAGATCGTACTCCATCATAATAAAACCAGATTATATGGCAGGAGGGGAAATAAATGAATTATTGTGTGTGTGTGATTTTTTTATCACAGCAGATTTATTACACTCATAGGAAAAAATACAAAACTTCGCCTGCTAATTCCACTTTGCAGCGCAGTTGATTATGGGGTGGGGGAATATACTGAGGGAGGAAGAAATAAACATGCTAGCTATAAAAAGTAGGAGGAAGATTTTTTTTTCCATTTGAAACTAACTTCCCTCCCAATCTCTGCTGCTATGAAGACCTCTTTATTTTTATTTTATTAGAAATTTTATCCAGCCTTTACAGGTAGCCCTTGACATACGAGCACAATTGCGCCTAACATTTCTGTTGCTAAGGGAGACACTTGTTACATGGGAGACACTTTTCTGGACACAGTCGTTAAGTGAATCACTGCAGCTCTTAAGTTAGCAATACGGCTGTTAAACAAATCTGGCTTCTCCCATTGACTTTGCTTGTCAGAAGGTTGCAAAAGAGCATCACATAATCCTGGGACACTGCAACAATTATAAATATGATGTTATTTGTCTACAAGAAACACATATTAGAGCCACGGACCAAAAGTATTTGTTAAATTCGAGGTTGGGTACACAGTTTATTGCTTCTGCAACTGATAAGAAAAATGGAGTGGTCATTTATGTTAAGAACACTTTGACAGCGACTTTAATTGAAGCAGATAAACAAGGAAGATATGTTGTAATTGAACTGTTAATAGAAGGCAAGAAAACGCTTTTGGTTGGACTATATGCTCCTAATCAACAACAAGGAGATTTTTACAGTTTATTACACAGCAAGATTATTCAGTGGGATTATAAATCTTGTATATTGATGGGAGACTGGAATGGTGTTCTGGATGTACAAATGGACAAGGGTTTTTTTTTTTAAAAGCACCCCAAGTCATGCTAAACTGCCTAAATCTTTTTTTGAAATGAAGGATGACTTGGAATTGAGAGACGTTTGGAGAGAAAGGAATTTGCAAGAAAAAGACTTTACTTTTTTCTCCGTCAGGCATCAATCTTTTTCTAGGATTGATTTTGTATTAATTACTAATGATTTTTTTTCTAGGATCAAGAAGATCAAGATTTGCCCAAGAACTATATCTGATCATAGTCCAGTATGGTTAGAAATAGACAAAGATAATAGGGATAGACGATCCTGGCGCTTAAATGAAAATTTGTTTAGATATCAGGAAAATGTGCAAGAGTGTAAAAAACAGATGAAGGAATTTTTTAAAATTAATATGCATAAAGGTACTTCTATTGAGATGGTTTGGGATACAAGTAAAGCTTATATGAGAGGTGTATTAATATATTTGAATAATAAATATAGACGTAAATTGGAATTTAGGAGAAAAGAATTAGAGGATGAAATTAAAGAAAAAGAAAAGGCTTTAATTTTGAATCCATCCGATGGGAAGATTAAAGAGGTAATTACTTTACTAAGGGGTCAGTTTGATAAGTTAATGGCAGATCAAGTGGCAACTAACTTACGGTATGTTAGACATAATACTTTTTGTAATGCTAATAAATCAGATAGATGATTAGCTTATTTGTTAAGGAAGAAGCAAAGGGCTTCTAATATAGATAGAATAGAACATAAGGGTAAAGTAGTGTACCAGCAGAGTCTTATTAAAAAGACTTTTGTTGATTTTTATTCTAAGTTGTATGCTAGAGATAAGATTAGAGATGTAGATATAGATAATTATTTGACAAGAGCTAATCTTCCTGTTCTTACACAAGAACAAAAGGAAGGGATGAATCAATTGATAACTGATGAAGAAATTTTTTTAGCAATCAAACAATTGAAAGTGGGTAAAGAGCCTGGTACTGACAGATTGACTGCTGTGTATTATAAAAATTTACAGTTAGAAATGGTCAAGCCTTTAAGGGAATTGTTTCAGACAATTCAAATGGGAGGAGGGGTACCCCCATCTTGGAAGACTGCTTTTATTTCTTTGATCCCGAAGGAAGACCAGGATGTCACCCAAGCTAAAAATTATAGGCCAATATCACTTTTGAATACGGACTACAAGATATTTGCAAAGATTTTAGCTAACAGATTAATGAGGGTAATACAACAAGTAATTCATGGTGATCAAACTGGATTTATAAGTGGTAGACAAATGAAGAATAATGTGAGACATATTGTAGATTTATTGGAATTTTTGGAAAGAAACAATCAGATCTCTTCAGCGCTGATCTTTTTGGATGCTGGAAAAGCCTTTGATCAACTGGATGGGCAATTTTTGATGAAAGTATTAGAGAAAATGGAATTTGGGGATAAATTTTTACAACCAATTAGGCCAATATATCAAAAGCAAACAGCTCGTATAATAATTAACAATAACTTGACTGAATTATGTAATATTGAAAAAGGTACAAGGCAGGGGTGCCCGTTGTCACCTCTATTATTTGTTTTAACATTGGAAATATTACTGATTAAAATACGTGATTCGGATAAAATTAGGGGAATCCAAATAAGAGATCAGGATTATAGACTGAGGGCGTTTGCAGATGATCTGGTTGTTACAGTAACTCAGCCCGATTACTCAGTTGTAGAACTGATGTTCTATTAACGCAATATGGGAAACTTTCTGGATTTAAGATCAATATACAAAAAACTAAAATATTGTCTAAAAATATGACAGTATCACAAAAGGCTGTTTTAGAAGAGTTAACGGGATTTGAAATAGTTAAAAGGATTAAATACTTAGGGATATATTTGTCAGCCTCAAATGTGAAGTTATATAAAAATAACTATGAAAAGTTATGGGGAAAAGTACAAAAAGAATTAGATAGTTGGAAAAAATTACGATTATCTTTATTGGGGAGAATCGCAGCAGTGAAAATGAATCTTTTGCCAAAATTTTTATTTTTATTTCAAATGATACCTATACTTAAAAAGGATATAAATTTGGAGGAATGGCAAAAAGGAGTTAATAAATTTGTATGGGCAGGGAAAAAGCCACGAGTTAAATTTAAGATAATGCAAGATACGCGTGAAAGAGGTGGTCTTAAAATGCCTAATCTCAAATTATATTATGAGGCTGCTGCTTTGTCAGCAATAAGTGACTGGTTTAATTTAACACAAGTGAGATTATTAAATCTTGAGGGTTATGATTTGTTATTTGGATGGCATGCATATTTATTGTACGACAAGAAGGTGGATAATGTGTTTAAGATATATATTTTAAAATATGCTCTGTTGCGAGTCTGGAAAAAGTACAGACATAAGTTAAATTTTAAGATACCTATTTGGGCAATACCTAAACACGCAATAGAAAATATAAATGTTGGATTTAAACATGATGTGACTACATATAAGGAAATTTTAAGTTTTGAGAGGAATGTATGGCAATTAAAGCCATATAACATTTTAAAAGAAGAAAAGATTGTACAAACCTGGTTTCAGTATGGGCAATTACAGGCTAGATGGAAAGAGGACCAGAAAACTGGTTTTTCAATCATTGATGAAAATTTGGTAAAGCAAATTAGAGATCAAGGTCAAGCACATATAAAAAGGATATATATTGCATTGATAGAAATTGATTCAGAGGCAGAACTTGTTAAAGACTGTATGATAAAGTGGGCTCAGAATTTTTAAGAAGTTATTACAATGGATATCTGGGAAAAGATCTGGGTTAGAAATGTAAAATTTACACAGGCCCAAAATTTATGAGAGAATTTTTATAAAATGTTTTACAGGTGGCACTTAGATCCTAAAAAATTAGCAAGTATGTATCCGAACTGCCAGCCCAAATGTTGGAGGTGTGGTTGTGAGGATGCAACGTATTTTCATATATGGTGGACTTGTAAAAAGGTTAAGGCTTTTTGGATTAAAATTTGGTGGAACATGCAAAAAATATTCAAGAAAAGGATAAAGTTTTCTCTGCAACTGTTTTTATTGGGTATTACTACAGATACCACCGTTGTAGACACTAAGTTGATGTTGAATTTAATTACGGCAGCGAGACTTTAGTAGCGCAATATTGGAAGAAGGAAGAACTGCCGACTATAGAAGAATGGACTTTAAAAGTTTCCAGCTTGGCGGAAATGGCAAAGATCTCAGCGTATTTGAAAGGCCAATCGCAACAGAGATACATTGTGGAGTGGAGGAGATGGATTGACTATATTCAGAATAAATATGGGACTAAAAAGTTTCACTTAGCATTTGAATAAGTAGAGGATATATATGATGTATAATTAGCTTGTAGTTATTTTACTGAGAGTTAAAGTGCGATAGAATTTAATATTTTATTGTTGTTTGCATATTTTAGATTATGTTTGTTCGTATTTTTATACCCTGTATTTAGCTCTGGGAAGTCGGGGAAGGGGGAGGGGAGGGTAGGGTTGGGGAGGGTTGGGGAGAGGGGAGGGGGAGGGTTTTGTATTCAAAATTTATTGTAAAACTTTTCAATTAAAAAAAAACAATTATAAATATGGGTCAGTTTCCAGGTGTCTGAATTTTGATCACATGACCATGGGGAAGGCGGCAACTTGGGTCGTAAGTGTGAAAAACGGACATAAGTCTCTTTTTTTCCAGTGCTGTTGTAACCATGACCTGGATGACTTGAGAATCTCCATGGATTGGGTATATATGTTTATTTCTCTTTTATCACGTTCTCATCATACGCTAAATAATAATAATAATAATAATAATAATAATAATAATAATAATAATAAAGCAGCCTGTATTCTGTTCAAGAGTCGGTTTTGCTGATTTTGCCAGGGTTAATTCCCTGCACCCCAAGAGGTCTTCTTCCTAGCAGAGGTTGCAACATCTGGGAAAGGCTGCAAAAGAGGCCAGCTCAAGGCCGTCTCTTTCAGCCTTTGAGAGTGCTTTCTCAGAAAAAATGAGGTGGACTTGGCACAGACTGTTCGGGATCTTTTCCAACTATAGGGACGAGAACGGTGGAAAAAGGAAAGGAAGGAAGGAATCAGACTTATGAGCAAGGAACAGCATCTATCCAGAAACAGATCCATAATGATTCCAGAGACTGAACTCTAGCATGGATCTAATCACCTTGCCACAGGTCCCACGCTGTTCGCTTCAGCCTTCTCGGCCTCTTCACACGTCTGCAGAGCAAGCGGTTGCATGCAAAAGTTCAATTACGATGGAATTTGGCTTCCAGTCCATTTTGGAAAGAGCCTGACCTTCCAGTCCCGTCTTACTTTCAAACCCCCAAACTTGTATCATAGCTTCCATGGATGCTGTCCAGATATGTTGGCAAGGAGCTAGAACTCCCAGGAGTCTAGCTTGCATTAGGCTGGGAAAATCGGGGATTACATCGTCTCATCACATCTGGAGGGTACCATTTTTTTTTAATTTTTTTTAATGTATTGTAAACGTTCTCCAGTAAAAAAATACCTGGCTGGGTGAAGCTTATAACTCTTATAACTCTTTCTTTTCCAGTTCTTTCACCAGATGGTGAATTGATGTAGCCAGTAGCAGAGGACATTTTTAGCTGAGGGATGAACTGTGCGGTTTTTAGTGTTCTCTGAGCTTAGTTGTTTCCTTGCAGACGTTTTACTACCAAATTGGGCAATATCATCAGTGCACTAGTTGGTAATGAAACATCTGGGGGGAAAAAAAGCAAGGATCCCACAGATCCAGCTTACTTTGATCTGTCTATAAATGCACTACATCTAAACCTGGCCAATTGATGGCTCAAAAAAATATTCAAAGCAGAAACCAAGGCTTCAGATCTCAATGTGCCTTAACACTCAGATGCCTTTACTGTGACTTCCATTCTGTGTTTCTAAGAGCAAAGAGGTTGACAATGGACCGTCCTTATTTTTACTATCCAAATTTTACTATGCCCAACAAGGGTTGGGAGCAACATGTCTCCAAATCCCAGTTAAAGGAACAATGATCAGAGAAACATACATCTCCATCCCTTGCTTGAGAGGACCTAGAACAGAGGTCTTCAAACTTGGCCCTTTTATGACTTGTGGACTTCAACTCCCAGAATTCCTCAGCCAGGCACGCTGGCTGAGGAATTCTGGGAATTGAAGTCCACAAGTCATAAAAGGACCAAGTTTGAAGACCCCTGACCTAGAACATCTGACTGGCTACTGGAAGAAGGAAAATCTTAAGTGAAGTTTTTCCATGACCTGATCCAGCAACATTATTTTCAAAGTTGACTTTAGCTATCACCACTCATTTTGGTTTACTCATTTATTTATGTATTCTGTTTATTTTTATGATTTATTTTGTTTGTTCATTTATTGTCAAATCCCAGCAATTCAAGACACAATAAGTCTTAAGCAGGATAAGAAGGAACAGGTAGAAGTTCGTTAAAGTGAGATCCAATCTAGAACTAAGGAGAAATTTCCTGACAGTCAGAAAAAATTAACCATGGAACTCCTTGCCTCCAGGAGTTATGGATGCTCCAACACTGGAGGTCTTCAAAAAGAGATTGGACAACCGTTTGTCTGGAATGGTTTAAGGTCTCCTGCTCAAGCAGGGGTTTGGACTAGAAGACCTCCAAGATCCCTTCCAGTCCTATTATTCTATATTCTAATCCAGTTGTAACCCATGATGGTCACTCAAGCGTCATTAAGAGGTGAAAAGCTCACTGTGACTTGCTTCCAAAAATCAGAACAGGTCAGGGATTGATCTGAGAAAGCTCCACCTTCATACACCTGATTTCTGGCTTCCCATAGCCTAAAAGCAGAGTGGTACCCAGCCATTCAAGGAGATACTTTCCAAACTGAATGACACACTCCTCCAGACTCCGTTCTAGCAAATTTGAGGTTCTGTCTCCACTTACAAGTTTGGCATATCATCATCATCGTCATTATTATAAAAGTAGGAAGGGACTTTGGAGGTCTTCTAGTCTAGTTCTGCATTCTCAGAAGCTGTGAGATGGGTGGTACCCATGTCTGATATATAAATAAAATAAATCAATTCTCAGATTTGACCTTGTATTAATGCCACTTTACAATGCCTTGGTAAGGCCACACTTGGAATACTGCATCCAGTTTTGGTCAAAACGATGTAAAGATGTTGAGACTCTAGAAAGAGTACAGAGAAGAGGAACAAAGATGATCAGGGGACTGGAGGCTAAAACATATAAGGAATGGTTGCTGGAATTGGGGATATCTAGTTTAATGAAGAGAAGGATGAGGGAGGACATGATAGCTGTCTTCCAGTATCTCAGGGGGTGCCACAAAGGAGAGTGAGTCAAGCTATTCTCCAAAGCGCACGAAGGCAGGACAAGAAGCAATGAATGGAAACTAATCAAGGAGAGAAGCAACCTAGAACTAAGGAGAAACTTCCTGACAGTGAGAACAATTAACTAGTGGAACAACCTGCCTCCAGAAGCTGTGAATGCTCCAACACTGGAAGTTTTTAAGAGGCTGGACAGCCATTTGTCTGAAATACTATAGGGTTTCCTGCCTGAGCAGGGGGGTTGGACTAGATGACCTCCAAGGTCCCTTCCAACATTATTATTATTATTATTATTATTATTATTATTATTATTATTATTATTATTATTATTATTATTATTATTATTATTATTATTATT
>JAKJMR010000436.1:347036-359427 GCA_024449315.1 Daboia siamensis | reverse complement strand
ATGCATGAGTACACATTGTTCCATATCTCGCTAATACAGAGGCTTTCCTGTAGCAGCAACACAACATTACAGCATAATTATTTAAGGACAAAATCCTGTAAGTACGCAGGAGGCTTGTGAACCCTTGTAGATTGCCTGAGGGATCCCGGCAGATCCTGGTCCACCAGCTTGCCCACCAGGCTGGGTAGACCAGGATCCTTGAGTCCAAGCGAGTCTGGCTGACTCGAGTTTCTCTGGCTGGCCCTTCCAGGTCGGCCAACCCCAGAGTCCATTGGTTGCACAGAGTTAGCACAGCAGCTGTATTGTTCGGGTTGACTTTCCCCATCAGGGGACCCATGTTGCTCTCCTGGGCTTTGCCCTTCTATGACCACCTCCCTGTTGCTCTGACTGCTAGGGTCCTCAGAACATGTGAATCGTTCGGCCTGGCTGCCTGTTTGAGGTCCGTGGATTGAACCTGGAACGAAGTCCTCGTTTTGTGGCTGTTCTGGAAACTGCTTCCTCAGCTGATCGATACGGCAGCAAATGACTTGCCCACCATCTAGGGCCACTTTGTATGAGAGAGGGGCCGATATTTTAGTGATTTTGCCTGGCACCCACAAGTTCCCATGCCCATAGTTCCGGGCTCACACCCCATCACCCACTTGCAACCCCCTTAGAGGTCTTGGGCGAGAGGCATCTGCTGCCACCCAGTCGTGGTGCAACCTGTCCAGTTTCGTGATTAGTTGCCTTCCCCAGTGCAACTCTGCTGGGCTTTTGCCAGTTGCCGTGCATGGTGTGGTATGCTGGCAGAGCAAAAAATCGGCCAGCCTGTGGTGCCAATCCCCAGTCACTATGCGCTTTAGTGGCTCTTTTGTAGTGTGAACCATTCGTTCGGCTTGCCCACTGCTAGATGGGTGAAATGGTGTGCCTAATGAGGTTAGTCCTCAAGAAGGCCTGAAATTCTGTTGCTATGAATTGGGCCCCGTTATCGGACACTACACCGTCTGGAAGCCCGTGCATTGCAAAGAGTTTCCTAAGCACCTGGATGGTCCTAGCAGTAGTTATATTTGCGATTGGTATAACTTCCAGCCATTTAAAGTGGCTGTTGACCACTATAAAAAATAGCTGTCCCCGAAAGGGCCCAGCGAAGTCTATATGAATCCTCAACCAGGGTGTGTGTGTCTCCTCCCATCTATGGACAGGAGTGTGTGGCATTTCAGGCCTAGACTGCTGACACGTGTAACACTCGTGTACTTGAGCTTCAATGGCTTTATCTTATCCTGGCCACCATAAATAGCTTCGTGCCAATGCTTTCATCTGAACAATACTCGGAACCTTCATGAAGCGATTGCAATACCCTGTCCCTTAAAGGAGTGGGGACAATGACTCTGCTCCCTCATAGAATACAACCCTTATGAGCTGAGAGCTTGTGTCTACGAGTGAAGTAGCTCTGGAACTTGGGTCCAGGACTGTTTTCCAGCCATCCAGTGTGAACCCAGGATAGCACTCTACTTAGAGTCTTGTCTGCAGCCATTTCTGCAGCTACATCCCCAGTGTGGAGAAGAAACTCCGACAAGTCCTGAATGGACAAAACACGGGCTGCTGGGGCCAGATCTGGCTCAATTTGAGGCAGTGGAAGCCTGCTGAGGCCATCTGCATAGCCCACATCTTTGCCGGGTTTGTGAAACTGTAGGCCGATAAGAAGATGGACCATCTTAACATCCTAGGGGATAAGATGTGGGGTGTCTCTTTGTCTGTAGTGAATAACCCCAATAGCAGTTTATGGTCTGTGAAGACCAGGAAGTCCCTACCATACAAGTAGTCATGGAATTTTTTTACTCCAGCTACTATGGCCAATGCCTCTTTATCAATTTGTGCGTAATTACACTCTGTGGAGGAGAGTGTCCTGGAACAGAAGGCAATTGGGACTTGAGTCCCATCACTCTCCAAGTGGCTTAGAACAGCTCCCACCCCGTATGGGGATGCGTCGCACGCAAGGCATACTGGCATTGACTCTTTAAAATGAGTGATCGTTGAACTGGTGGACAATAAGGCCTTCAATGCCTTAAAGCTGCTTTCATGAACATTGGTCCATTTCCAAGCAGTATTTTTATCCAAGAGCTGGTGTAATGGCTCTGCCAATGCGGCCTTGTTAGGAAGGAACGCATGGTAAAAATTTAGGAGGCCTACAAATGCTTGAAGCTCTCCCTTTGTTTTGGGGCTGGGTGCCATCTGAATGGCTTTCAATTTCGACTCAGCAGGGTGGATGCCATTGGCATCGATACGGAAACCCAAGAACTCAGTTGAAGGGACTCCAATGCTACACTTGTTTTTCTTAAGTTTAAGGCCCGCTTCACAAAACCATTGAAGGACAGCTCTGAGCCTCCTTACAAGCACCTCAGTGGACTCACCGGCAATGAGTACATCATTGAAATAGGGGCAAACTCCTGGAATGCCCTTGAGTGTGCGCTCCATGATGCCTTGAAAAATGCCAGGGGCTACGCTAACCCCGAATTGCAGGCGTTTTACTTTGAATGCCCCCCTGTGGGTTACAATAGTCTGTGCCGTGGCTGTGGCCTCATCCACAGGAAGCTGTTGGTAGGCCTGAGCCAAATCTAACTTTGAGAAAACTGTACCCCTTTGCAGAGATGCCAGGATGTGGCTTACTACTGGCATGGTACGCATGCTGTTTGAGTGCACGATTAATTGTGCACTTATAATCAGTGCAAATTCTTACCTTTCCATTGGCTTTTAGTGGCATGACGATTAGGGTTTCCCATTCACCCCTATCTACGGGCTATAGTACCCCCTGTTCTACGAGCTTATCTAATTTAGTGTCTGTCTTGTGTTTAAGAGCAAATGGCACTCTATGTGGTTTAATCCTAACCGGCATTACACTAGGATCTAGTTTAAATGTTCTTGGCGGGCTCGTGTAAGTCCCTGGACCTGAGTCAAACACATCTGCAAATTCCTCACATACTGTTGCTAGACTTGCGACTTGCGACTTGCGTCTGGTTGATACCAGTTACCTGGATGCCTAATGCATCAAACCAATCAAGCCCGATCAGGCTCATTCGCTGACCCCCTACTACGACAACGTCCAGGTGCCCAGAAAACCCCTTAAATTTGATGGCCAGTGTGGCCTTGCCCTTGACTGCGACTCTGGCATTCTGGAAGTTGGTCAATATAATGTCAGATGGCCTGAGCTTGGCCCATCTCTTGCTGTGATTGCAGATGAAGTTAAATGTCTCAAGTGATATAATGGACATGGCTGAGCCCATGTCCAGCTCCATCTTGCAAGGGACCCCTTGCAGCTCAACCTGAAGCCAAAACTTCAGTTTAATGGGGCGGCTCCGGGGAGGCAAATGCTTCTGTGGCTGGAGCAAAACCCTACGCTAAACTGCTCCAGGGCCCCGGTACCTCTCCTGATTGGAATGTCCGACTGGCGATTCGATTGTTGGTCCCTCTGGCAACCTCTGCAGACGGATACGATATGGCCAGTCTTCCTGCAGGCCCGGCACGTGGCTGTCCAGAACCTACAGTCTATGTGTTGGTGGCAGCCACCACACCCTGGGCACCTAAGGAAGGGATCTGCCTTGTAAGTAGTCCCTTGTTGCTTGTCGCTGCGACATTGTTGGTTGTCGTGCCTTTGGAGCTTGTCAACTTCTGTGTTGTCGTCAGAGTCTTCAGTGTGTTTGGCGTCCTCGTGGTGTACGGTCTCCTCATGCTGTGCTGTTTTGGCAGGCCGCATGGCTCATACGGCCCTGCTGGCAGCTTTGTCAGCCATGATCTCTTTCAGCGCGTCTGGAAACAACAGTCTCTTTGGTGAAGAGTTTTTGCTGCAACTCTTAATTCCGGAGGCTGCAGACAAGTCGGTCCCGGAGCCTCTCTTCTACGTCAGAGAACTGGCACAGGTGTGCGGCCTGCCTCAATGCCGCAATGAATTCAGACGCTGTTTCACCCTGCTGTTGAACCCTCTGTTTGAAAGTGTGGCGCCAAGCAATTACTGACAGCTTGGGCTGGAAATGGTCGCTGAGCCGTTTCTTCAAATCCATGAACGTTACAGACTCCAATGGCATCAGCGCAAACAAGTTCTTTGCGATGTCGAACGTGGCTGGGCTGCAAATACACAGGAGCGTCGCAGCCTTCAGGCCATCCTCGGCGACTTGATTGGCACGGAGGTAGTTCGCGACCCTGGTTAGGTAAGAAGACCATATTTCTGGGTGAGCTATGTCAAATTCTTCCAGCTTTCCAACCTTCACCATCTCGGTTGGTCTTTGCGGCTAAGGCTCATTGTCTTCTTATCCTGCTCCTCCGTATGCCCAGGGACTGATCCTCTGGGCGTGTGGTCACTAGCGTGGCTGTGCTAGGCCGACCGTAGGGTGGGGAATTGTTTTCCCACCAGGCGCGTTCCAGCCTCTCCCCTAGTGACTCTCAGCTCTGTTGGAGAAGCAGGATCCCACCTTCGTCGCCAGTGTTGTATAATGGGTTCTTTGCTTGAGCGAAGAGACGAGGCGAGTGAGTTCAGTCAGAAACATTATTTGCTTGCAGGAACTGAACTGGGGAATGCAGCTATTTATACCCAGGTCTCTAGGTGGCGGCCAATAGGTTTAAAGCAACCTATTGCCGCCCTAGAAGCAGCCAATGGCGGCGCTGAAGATGGGTTGTCTGAGGAACAGGGAGCTGTTAGCCAGCTTCTCTGCTTAAGCAACCTTCCAGCAACCAAACCCATATGATACACTTTACCAATCCCAATACATTACATGCCTTTTAAAACATTCTATTTGTAAAGCTTTCAGGAGCCAGTGAAAATATTAAGCAGCAGCAGGGAAAGCAACACTCTTATCTTTGAGGCACACACTTGGTATTACAGCAGCTTTTTTCCCTTGATGTGACCAATCTTCAGTCATATGTCAGTGTGCTGCTTCTCAATCTCAAATGTTTAAAAACGTCTCTGCATCAGACGTGATTAATGGGAAAGCCTCCTCTTTCGCCTATCTACTCTAGGAAGATGTAACATTCTGAAAGGTTTCTTATTGCTCAAATAACTTTAGCATGAAATTCACTAACTTGCAAAAGGGCTTCAGAGGGAGAAAATCTACTGATACAAGCTATAATTCATCTATACAGGAAATGACTTTCCTCTTACTTTAATTATAGTGAAATCCTTGCATAGGCATTTGGGTGTAAGTCCCATTAGCTGGATTCACACACTGAGGTAAATGATTTCTTTTTAAAAAATCCTGATTTGATGAAATACGCCATTGGCTATGTTCACACGTTTGGCACAACTGATAGTTTACAAATCACAAGGACTGAATTCAAAGAAAAGGCAAACGAATCATATTATAACTCACCCACAAACCAAATTCAAGGTACTTGCTTTTATAAACACTTAAATTGAACTCAGAAGACAACAAATGAAGCTATTTCAACATGAGAGTAATAAAAGAGACAGGAACAGCTACTCCTTGCATTGATGATGTTACCTAGTTTGCTAATAAAATGTCTAGAAGAAAACAACCGAGTTCAGAGAGCACCAAGCACCCCACATTTCAACCCTGAGCTACAAATATTCTCTTCTATTACTAACATCTATCCACCTGTGCAGCTATATTTTGGGTCAATTGCAAATTCTGACAATGTGCCGCCATAGTCTGATCTTAAAATTATCAAAGGAAACTCTAATTCCTTTTTTTTCAGGTAGGATCTGCTTGCTTTATCAGACAAAGCTAACAGAGACAAAGTGCAATAGAAACTAGAAGGGACATTTAGAAATCTTTTTTATCCCTATGCTGTGGCAAGCAAAAAGCTAGATGCAGAAGGGCTTAAGGAATTGATGAGGAGGCCATTCTTTTATCTCTGGGGAAATATGTGCAATGTTTATCCTATTAAGCAACTTGAGACTTACACTAAACATATACAGGTTCAAGTCGAAGCTGTGTTCAACTGTATCGTTGCAAGACCCCTGGACAATTTAGGTGGTGGAACAGTGTCTCTAGATATGTGATATTTCTGATGCTGCACAAATGACACTCTGTAATAACAAATACAGGCTGAACACCATGCAGAACAAGTGGCATGGCAAGCCAGGCATCCCTTTACCTCATGTTTCAGAGTGATATCCATCTTAGTGTTTTTTGCAGCAAGAAATTTTTGTGGCACTCAAAAGACAAGCCCACTTTTTATACAGAATGTATTAATCTGTCTATTTGGGAATGAAGGTATTTTTCTTTTATTTTCCTAAGTTAACAGCCTAACACTTCATCTGTTTACCTGCAGTTTTTGGCTTGTGTTATTGCATCCTATGGCAAGAAAATTACCAAGCAGCCATGTGGTGGATCGTATAGAAATAAAAGCTGTTCTTTCACTCCATACCTGTAAATTGTTGGGTTTTTTTTTTGAAAAAAGCATTTATATGGGAATGTTAAACAGTTGTTTCTTAAATCCTTTCTTGAAGTCTCTCACACTCAGAACTTTTTTCTATGATATCAGTTCTTATCTCTCTCTTCTGTCAAGAAAAAAAACCCAAGATAAAGTTGGCATTTACAGGAGCAACCATGGTGATTGCTGCCAGAAAAAGAAAAATTGTCCTTGGAATAAACATTCTTTCCGGGGTTGTTTTATGTTAACCTTGATCATCACACTCTGATTATATGTACTGTGTTTCTAACACATGCAGTGTATGAAATTGTCTCTAATACCACTTTTATTATTTTTAATATAATTTTGGTATGCAACCTTTTAAAACATACTCATTTTTACATAACCCCCAAACTGTGTCACAAATATTTTGAGATGGATCTTTATAATTATATGAATGACATGCCCATTTATTCTAAATCTGTCCTGTCATATCACAGATATTAATTATTCAACTTACCTACTTACAGAGAGGTACAAAAGAATTCACTGTTTGCTAGACAAGCTATGTACTTCATGCTAATTCACTTTAATTTGGTATTGTATTAACAATCTGGTTACCAAAATAATTTCACCAATTCAAATCTGCCCATGTTGGTTAAAATTAACTTATGCCCTCTTGTGCTTGCTTCAGCAAAAAAATGTGCGGACTGAATCTGCTATAAAACTGTACAGTAATCCAGCTAACGAAATTTGTTATACAGAAGTAATACCTCTGTAATTAGAAAAAGAAGAAGAAAAATAGAAAACTAACTTTTCCCCATCCAGATAGTTCTTGATTAGTAGCCACAACTGGGATCAGCAACTCGATTGATTAGTGCTGCAGCCACTGAGAAGAAAATCATTTGAATGCAATGGATTTATGATATCATTTCCCATTTAGTTGTTAAGGGAAGCATCACAAGACAGCAACTTACAATTTTACCTCCAGTTCTCCATTAACTTTACTTCTCACAAGCTGGTTGAAAAGCACACAAGTGGTGATCACCTGACCATGGGAGGGTGCAATGGTTGTAAATGCAAGGACTGGTTGCCAAGGTGCATTTTTTTTTATATAGTCATAACTTTGAACAGTTGCAAAACAAGGCAGTCAGTAAGTGAGGATTATCTTATTTGCTGAAAAGAGGATTTATTTTATTTATAAATTAGATTTTTGTCTTGGCTTTATTATTTTTATAAACAACTTAAAACAGTGAACATACATAATGGTCCTTCCTCCTCCTATTTTACCCACAACAACAACCCTGTGAGGTGGGTTGGGCTGAGACAGAGAGACTGGTCCAAGGCCACCCAGCCAGCTTTCATGCCTAAAGCAGCACTAGAACTCACAGCCTCTTGATTTCTACACCAACACTTTAACCATAACACCAAACTGTAATGAGTGGTGAATTAAAATGAATCAATCTCATTTTAATAATAAATACAAGGGAATCCTAAAATCCAGTAATTTCTTAAATATCATTTTGATGTGATAGCCAGACACACAAACCAAACAGGATAGCAAAGCAAGAGTAAGCGGACATATAGATTTCTTCCCATACAGTTTGACAATCCTTCGATTGTTAAAAGACACATATTCATAATAGTTTCATGCAAGTCAACCAATGTTATGCATATATTTTTATTTATTTATAAGACTTATAATTTATGGCAAACATAAATTATGGCTCAAATAAACAGCACAAAAATACTAAAAATATATAAAAATACATTAAAAACTAAACAATGTAATACTGGTGTTAAATCCCAAAAGCCCTTGGGGAAAAAAAAAAACTTTTTTTCCAAAAGGCTTTTCCAAAAGGCCATTCCAGAGAGCTGGTCCCATAATGGAAAAACAGACTTTCTGGATTCAGCTCCCCGACTTTCGGAAAATGGAGGACAGTCAAATGCTTCTTCCAGCATAACTGAAATGCTCAGGTACCAAGCCATACAGGGCTTTATAGGCTAAGACCAGCCCTTGAAATTTTACCCAGAATCTAACAGGAAGCCAGTGCAAGGCCTACAAGACAGGTGTAATATATTCCCCTAGGCAAGCATCAATATGCAACGAAGTTACTGCATTTACTGTCCCTTGTAAAGAACATTGTGATGAGGGCATGCATCACTGTCATGTTGTCCTCATGCAACTGGTATATGTAATAACCAAAGTAAGCAAATGTTTATATTTTAAAAGTACTTTGAAAGTCTAGTCATATCGCTTGAGTCTATTTCTTTCCTAACCCTTTGTTTCTGCCCTGGCAAATAAATACAGTTTCTTGTGATCAACTTTCCCAACTTTTTTTCCGTTGGGAAAAAACAAAAATCACATCACTATTCTTCCATTAGATGAAAGAATATTTAACCATAATACTATGATGCCCTAAGCAGCTTACAGACCAGGTATTTAAAAGACAGTTTCTCCCAATACCAACCAACTTGTGAATTTAAGATTAGTTGAACAAAAGGTTAGGGTTAGGGTTAGTGGCCTTGGTGTGTTCAGATCATGTGATGGCCAAAAATAAGCCTTCTGAGTGGCATGGCTCCAATTATAGGTAGTCCACGACTTACAACTATTCATTTAGTGACCATTTGAAGTTAAAACTGCACAAAAAAGTTGACCTATGACCATTTTTCACACTTATGACTGTTGCAGCATCCCTGTCATCACATGTTCAAAATTTGGACACCTGGCAACTGGCACATATTTATGATGGTTGCAGTGTTCCACGGTCATGTGATCACTTTTTACTGTATTATCTTCTGATAAGCGAAGTCAATGGGAAGCCAGATTGACTTAATCACTGCAGTGATTTGCTTAACAATTGTGGCAAGAAAGGTCATAAAATGGGGCAAAACTCACTGAACAACTGTCTTGCTTAGCAACAGAAATGTTAGGCTCAATTGTGGTCATAAGTCAAGGACTATCTATACACATCTTTCTTGAGGGATGTTCACTTGGTCTTTGTTTTAAATAATGCAGGTACTCGTTATTGTCTCTATTGTGATGGTTTTATTTAACCCTTCTTTATTCATCCTCTTGCAAACTGTTCTGGGAAGGCAGGAAGCTAGGAAGATGGGTACAGAAACAACAACAAAAAAGAACACCATTGAAGTCTTTGAGTTATTAAAATTAAAGGAGGACTTTGATTATGCTCAGCTAAAATGTACAAAATTAAGCCACAAAAAATTATGATGATGGTCACTAGTCAACTACTGGTGTTTTTTATGCTGTAAAAAAGGAACAAGATGAGTCAGTAACAAGATTGGAAGAAAAAGAATATGAATCACTTCCAAAGCCACATTTTGATTTAATCTGCTAGAAGCAGTAAATTAACACTCACCTCAACCAATTCTTTGGTGGAAGTGCTGAAGCTTTTACAGATAACACTTCATTTTAAGATAAATTTCTATATATTTAATTCCTGTTCCCTAATAACATAGGAGAAAAAAAAGCCTATATTACATTTCATGGTGTAATTATGCTGAATAACTGTGGCTTGTTCAATAACCATTGGCTCAGTGCAATGTAGGAATCCAACCATAATAGTAAGACCACTTGAAAGTGATGATCTAATGCCAGATGATGGACTCCTCATGTTGTATGCCACTTAACATGCTACTGAGGAAGAGCTGAGGACCTTTAAGTGTACTGATCTAGTTGCTAATATTGCATGCAGGGGGAAAAAAATCAAAATTGCAAAGAGATAATTACAAAAGATCAGACTACTGCTAGCAGGCACAGCAACCAGTCTTAGAACTGACAGTGAAGATAATGATGTGGTGCATAGGGTCAATCAACATTTTAAGATTTACTGTCAAAAGTAAAATAATCGGCAGCCAAGAAATATGCCACAAACTAGCACTTAGTAAAATAGGATTGAAGGCCTTGTGAAAGATACTTAGAGAAGTTGGGATATATCAGCAATATTACTTACAAAGATTGCAGTCAAGCAGTCAAGCTTTCCCTGTAACGATCTATGGAAGTGAAAGTTGGAGTTTGAAGAAGCTGGACATAAAGAGCATTGATGCTTTTGAACTTTGGTTTTGAGACTTCTGAGATTATCACGGATAGCCATGAAAACAAACAAATGGATCATTGAACAAATCAACCCCAGTTCCCACTCAGCATAGAAATGACCAGGCTCAGATTAACATACTTTGCATAATGCATCCAAAATATGACATAGCTCTCTGGAGAAGTGTGTAATCCTAGGAACGTAGAAGGAAAGAGAAGGTACTAGCTGCAAGGTAGATGGATTCAATTATAGCCGTGATGGATGTACTGTTGGATGAACTAAAGGAATAGTTGGAGAAGTTCATCCTGGAAAAAATATGGTTGCTAAGAGCTGACACCAACTTGGTGGCACGTAATCAATGAAGAGAGTGAAAAAAGATGATCTTGAGGA
This sequence comes from Daboia siamensis, assembly GCA_024449315.1. Classification (NCBI taxonomy): domain Eukaryota; kingdom Metazoa; phylum Chordata; class Lepidosauria; order Squamata; family Viperidae; genus Daboia; species Daboia siamensis. The sequence continues at coordinate 348,640 of JAKJMR010000436.1, read as the reverse complement.
AGACCGGGGAGATGATTACCAGAGAGACCAGAAGGAAAACACAGATTGTCCTTGACATAGAGAAAATGTGCTCAAACGTCTCAGGAAGATACCACATGGTTGTAAAAGAGGGAGAAGGAGAACCCTCAAACTTGAAAGATGATGATACAATAGCTAATCTAAATAAAGTAGCCTTTAGCCTTCTGTGGAATTTATTTCTTGGTCTGATCTGCCTCATACAGCTCACAATCCATCCATCCATCCGTCAATCAGTCATTTCTCATGATAATTTCATAGGGCTAGGCCGCTAGGGACAAATGTAGCTTGTACTAAATATAGCTAAATCTTAAATTCTTTGCACATGGTCTTATTACATAAATAATGGTATGGAAAATAGGAAGTAGCAGAGCACATGCAGAAGATAGGCTATTTCACACATGATATCTTTCCATTAGTAAACAGCAGGGGCAGGATATAGATATAGTAAATACAGGCTTATTTTCTTATTATCTTCAAGCTCTAAAAATCCACTCATGTCCTGAAGGTACAGGTAGAAACAGAAGAGTATAGGAATCTATGGTTTTATGATACAAAGAGGGAATGGAAAGAGCATCCCATTTTTGCCTGGTTAATAATGAAAGGAGAGCCTTTCAAATCATTTTAAATATTAAAAGGAAGGGTAAAAGGAAAAGAAAATGCGAATACAAGCCTTGTGTCACATCATTCTTGTAACATTGATCATAGAACTACCTGAATCTGGCCTGTGAGAGTCAGTGATCACAAAATAAAAAGCCACTTTTGTGTAGACAAGTCTACTGAATACATCACAACTGGTGGGTTCACACAATGCACCAAACTATAAATTGTTTTTGTCTGCAAACACAATAGATGAGTTTATATAATACACTAAACTGCAAGCAAGCAAGCTCCATTCTGGTTTAGAGAGTTCCCTGAAGTAAACATATTATCAAGAATGTGGAATGATTCAAGTGTATTGCAATTCCGCCCCCCCCCCCCCCCGCAATGTGATACATTTCCAATGTAGGTTCAGGCGATGTTGTTTCTTTGAAGACAAAAGTGGTTTTATTATACACTCAGGTCTCTCCCTGAGATGGGTCATGAATCATTCCTGTATTGCAGAATGCAGGGTGGTGGCCTGGAAGATAGCAGTATATTCTATTCAGTGAGCCAGAAGTCCATGGAAGGACTGCAGAGAGAACCTAAATCAACAACAACAACAACGCTTTATTTTGGTCACCATATAACAGAAAGGATGTTGAGGGACTTAGATCTGGCTAGTCTAAAGAAAAGAAGAAATAGGGGAGACATGATAGCAATATTTCCAGTATATGAGGGGCTGCCACAAGGAAGAGGGGGGTCACGTTGTTCACCAAAGCACCAGAGGGAAGGATGAGAAGCAATGGTTGGAAACTGATCAAAGAGAGAAGCAACCTGGAATTAAGGAGAAACTTCCTGACAATGAGGACAATCTAGACGATCATCTGTCTGTGATGGTATAGGTTCTCCTGCTTCAGCAGGGGGCTGGACTAGAAGACCTCCAAGGTAATAATAATAATTATAATAATAATAATAATAATAATAATAATAATAATAATAATAATAAT
>JAKJMR010000436.1:330297-347026 GCA_024449315.1 Daboia siamensis | reverse complement strand
TAATAATAATAATAATAATAATAATAATAATAATAATAATAATAATAGGTATTGAATTGAATTGGAACACCTAGACTAGAAAATGCATAAACTTTTGAATATGCACCATGCTCTACATCCATGAAGTGACATCGACAGGTTGTACCTGCCAAGAAGAATAGGGGGCAGAGAGCTACTGCAAATCCACCAAACTGTAGAAAAGAAAAACGAAGTTTGAATGGCTATGTAAATCAAAGTACAGAAAAAATGCTGCAGGCTATGAAAACAGAGAGCATTTTAAAAATAACAGAAACAAAGGCAGAATATAAGGAAAAATGGCTCGATGACAGATTAAATAGATGGAAAACCAAAGCTTTGCATGGACAGCATTTGAAAAACATTGAAGGAAAATGTGATAACAACTTGACATGGGCATGGCTTAAGATGGGAACCATTAAAAAAGAAACAGAAGGCTTAATATTGGCTGCTCAAGAACAAGCACTACAAACTAATGTCATGAAAGCGAAGATACAAAAATCTACTGACAATCCAAATTGCCGACTTTGCAAGGACAAAGTTGAAACTGTTTCACATTTAATATGTGAGTGCAGCAAAATCGCGTAAACTGATTACAAGGCTAGACATGACCAAGTTGCTAAAATAATCCAGTGGGCATCGTGTAAAAAATACAATTTGCCTGTATCCAAAAAGTTGTGGGAACATAGGGTGGAAAATGTTGTCGAGAATGAGAGGGTGAAGATCTTGTGGGACTTTCAAATACAGACAGATCGCTATTTGGAACACAACACACCAGATATTGCAGTCATAGAGAACCGAAGCGTACAGTTGGTTGATATTGCTGTACTAGGAGATGCCAGAGTCGAAGAAAAAGAACTGGAAAAAATTACAAAATACCGCAACCTGGCCATCGAAACTGTGTGATTATGGATGAAACATGTAACAGTGATACCCATTGTCATCGGGGCACTGGGAACTATGTCCAAAAACTTTGCAAAATACATCAAGAAATTGCAGCTTCCTGCAATAACTCCAGCAAAGCTACAAAAAACTGAGCTACTTGGAACATCTTACATTTTAAGGAGATACCTGGTTGATACCTAGGATGCTGGCAGCAACCCGTGTCAACCATTAGTGCCAGTCAATTTGAGTGTTCAGTTGACTGAGTTTCATGTTTTATGAATAAAAGTTTTATATAATAATAATAGTGTTGGAAGGGACCTTGGAGATCTTCTAGTCCAACCGCCTGCTCATGGTATAGGCAGGAAACCCTATACCATTTCAGACAAATTATTGTCCAGTCTTTTCTTTAAAATTTCCTGTGTTGGAGCATTCACAACCCGTGTCAACCATTAGTTGCACTGATTAATTGTTTTTCCTTAGTTCTAGGTTGCGTCTCACCTTGATTAGTTTCCATCCGTTGCTTCTTGCCCTGCCTTCAGGTGTTTTGAAAAATAGCTTGACCTCCTCTTCTTTGTGGCAACCCCTGAGATATTGGAAGACTGCTGTCATGTCCCCCCTCGTCCTTCTCTTCATTAAACTACACATACCCAATTCCAGCAACTGTTCCTCATAGGTTTTAGACTCCAGACCTCTAATCATCTTTGTTGCTCTTCTCTGCACACTTTCTAGAATCTCAACATCTTTTTTACATTGTGGTGACCAAAACTGGATGCAGTATTCCAAATGTGGCCTTACCAAGGCATTGTAAAGTGGTATTAATACTTCACGTGATCTTGATTCTATTTCTCTGTTAATGCAGTCTCTGTGTTGGCCTTTTGGGCAGCTGCAGCACACTGCTGGCTCATATTTAAGACTCTGAGATCCCTGTCACAGTTACTACTATTGAGCAAGGTACTACCTATACCAGTGATGGCGAACCTTTTAGAGACCGAGTGCCCAAACTGGGTGCCAGGTGGGCGTGGCCCACTAGGTGGGCGTGGCTGTGGTGGTCATGGAAGATTGGGTGGGTGTGGCCAAGGTGGATGTGGTCACTTCAATGTCACCCGTGGGGACACCTGTGGGGGGTGGGCAGGGTTGGGGGAGCTCCAGGAGGTCTCTGGCAGGTGGGGCTGTAGGCAGGAGACTCATCCTGTGGGGTGAGGCGAGGCAGGGTGGAGGTGCCATTGCTATGGGGCAAGGCAAGGGCTGGGGCAGCTGCTGCCTGACACCATCGGCCCCCACACACAGAAGCCAGCGAGTGCATGGGGGCCAATGGTGTCCGTCAGTAGCCACAGTCTGCTGGCCCCTTGACCGGTGCACTTTGAGGCTCTGCAGCCTGTCACCAGCAGTTCAAAGAAGCCACCTCCGAGATGGATGGTCGGCCAACAGCTGAGGAGGCGATGCAGCGGGTCATGCCTGGGAAAAGGAGACCATGCGAGGCCAGGAGAGACAGGGTGGGAGGGGAGGGAAACCAGCCATGCTGGGATGCATCTGGCCACATGGGACCTCGGCAAGTTAGCAGGCAGCTGGTTGAAGAGGGACAGTTGCCACCTCCGAGGCATGGCGCAGGTGCCCACAGAGAGGGCTCTGAGTGCCACCTCTGGCACCCGTGCCATAGGTTCGCCACCACTGACCTATACTATACCTGTGCATTTGGTTTTTCTTGCCTAAATGTAGAACTTACTTTTTTCACCATTGAATTTCATTTTGTTAGATAGTGCCCAATGTTCAAGTCTGACTAGATCCTTCTGTACCTTAAGCCTACCTTCTGATGGAACACTAATGTTCCATCTAACAGGTTGTAGTTTACTGTTCATTGTTTGAAATAAATTATGGATATGTAAGGAGAAATGAATCAGAGGCAAACTGCAAGCTTTCAGGAGTTTCTAATAAATTCACCTACTTCATAAATAAGTCAGGTAACTACGTAGAATCCTCCCACATCATGAGATTGTTAGATATAGTACACTATTCAAACTATTAAAAGATGCACATAGAAATAGTATTCAGATCTTACATTTATATTGTCTTTCATTCAAAATTGCCAGGTGGCACCTATAGATTCTTCTCTATGCTTAATTTTATTGCCACACTAACCCCATGGTAGCCCGCCACAAATTAGTAGTAGAACCAAGCGGCAGTTTTAACAGGGATCTGCTAACCCTACCTTGATCCACCTCATCCTGTTGTCAATCAATATTTCCAATTACGGCTGCTTAAATCCCAACTGTAATATATTTTTATTTAGGATATTACATAACCTTACCAATCATGATTTTAACAAACTACAGTTAAAACAAGCTATAACTAAGAACAAATGTGTATCTGGCTGGCTTTCGTTATCCCATGTAGCTTTTGATATAGCTCCAAATATGTGTAGTCATGGAGACATTCTGCCACTGTCAGTAAAGAAAAATCTTTTAAAAGTATACCAACTAAGCAGAATGAGATACTGAGGCAACTTTGAATAAAATTAGTCTCTTTTGGTTGAAAAGGTTCCATCAAAAACACATTAAGGTCCCAAGAGCCTTATTGGCTAAGTTCACATAATGCACTTTATTGGTTTGGGGCATCAGCATGTCATGAAATACTCTACCTCAATATTTCTCAACCTCAGCAACTTTAAGATTGTGAACTTCAATTCCAAATAAGTTGAAATCCACACATCTTGAAGTTGCTGAGATTGACCTAGCTGAGGTTGCCCTAGTACAGTCATTGGAAATATGGATGGTTTCAGTCCCATACAGCCTTATTTCAGATTAAACTAATTTGCCTTAGTGCTGTGTCTTCTAAACAGAAGCATTAAGATGGTTAATGCTTTTCACCCTTCTACTGAAACAAAGCCATTGATCTTCCTTGAAAGAATAAATGGTGTCAGCGCTGCTAACATCGGATGTTTTTGCATTGACAACAGATGGAAAGGTAGCCATTTTTTCCCTTTCGCTTTTAGAGTTAGATGATGCTGGGAAGGGGGGATGTGAATGAGAGTCCAGCTAGACATAATAAGAGTAAATGTAGCATGAGAATCAAGGTTATTGAGCCCAGAGCTGATAAAGAATTGGTGAGCTGGAGAGCTGGAGAGGAAGCCCACGCTTCAAGCTAATTGGGGAATGTGATTTATGACTGTTAATTGAAGGAGGGAATTGTGGTTTGATACTCTGTGCCCAGGGGAGGGGAAATCAGTTTTTGGCTTCGATTATGTAAGTGCCGATATTATGCTACATGAATAAAAGATCCTTTAAGGTAAACAGTACCTCGAAGTTCTTTTGAAGAACTGGGAAAGATTTGGTCCAAGGACATTATGTCTAGAAATGATTAATTTTGATGGACAAAAGAAACTAAATTTGAACAAAATATTAATTTTAAGCACATTCTTTTGATTGATGATCAATTATTTGCCATCAAGTTGGTATTATCTCTTAGTGACTACATAGAAATTCTCCAGGGGAATCTGCCCCTAATCTGATCTTTCCATCCATTGCTCTTGCAACTCAGTCTATCCATCTTGCTGCTGCTCATCTTCTCCTTCTCTTTCTTTCCATCTTTCCCAGCATGATGAATTGTAGAGAGAACAAGGTTTTCACATGTGTGCAAAGTATGATAATTTGGGCCTCATCATTTATACCTCAGCAAGTGAAAACTCTGAGTAATTTGTTCAATGATCCATGTGATACTTGTCTTGTCTACCCACAATATTTTCAATAGTCACCTCCAGTGCAGGACTTCCAATTGCAATAGAACTTGGAATTTTGGTCATAGGACATTGCAGTCAAAAACAAAGCATTTGGGACCATTATTATGACAGTAATAAAGCAAGCCACTGCAGTTGATAAGCAAATCATGTGGTTATTAAGTGAATCCAACATCTGCAATTGGTATTACTGGCTGTTATCTACTGGAAAATGTAAAAAAAAAAAGTAGCAAAATGTGGTCACACAACTGTGGGATGCTACAACCAGTAATAAATAAGAGCTGGTTGCCAAGCACCCTAAATGCAATCGCAAGACTGCAGGAAGGGGAGGGTCTGTGTGGCAGTCATAACTTTGAGGATAGAACATAAGTAGCTTTTTAAATGTTCATTGTAACTTTGAATGGGTGGTAAGTGACCAGTCCTTAAGTCAAGGATTACCTGTGTCACACTTCCTTTTAGGTATCCTCAAAGTCTCAGAACAATTTAACAACTTAGCTGGCTTTCATAATGTCATGTCACACTTCTCCGGTTTCTTAAAACTGGATTCCCCATTGTAGAGCCTATCAGCACCAAAGTATCTCCACCCTTCTTTAACTTCTGACAGCTTTTAAAATTAAAGGGATAAACAGGGAGTTGTGTCATGCAGCAAAGCAAATTCCCAGCCTCTATCTTTTTTTTTCCAAGTATGCCTGTTGTTATGTATTAGGCTTTTCAGGAAGACCTAAAGCACTTGTATAAGAGTCACCACCAGGAGGTGTTGAACTGTAACTCTTTTGGCGGGAAGCAGTTTCGGTGGGAAACAGAGGTTCAATCCGATTGGTTGGCTGTGTACCTGGCCAGGTACTGGCAAGGTATATAAAGAGTGCAGGTAGCCTCTATTCCCCAGTACGGTCACTTCCACCTAATAAAGAGCTATTATGCTGTACTTATCGGCCTGGCATCCTTCCTACTCTCCAGAACCCACTATACAACACCTGTGAAGTCCCAAAAGAATTCTTGCAAAATAAATTGGGGAATGGATCCCATCCAGTGTTTTGTTTTGAAATATATTTGCCTGCCCAGAAAAATAGACAACGCAAAGCTGTAAAGGAAGTGAGGAACTGAACAGAGGATGTGGAGTAATCTAGGGAATTAAATGTAGCAGTATTTTGCCCTTGCATAATGTCAACTTTAAGCCAACCCAAACAGGGATGCCGTTGTGTAAAGTGGGTCGGAAAAAATTAATAACAATTGCATTCTCTCACTCTCAAAATCTGTACAAAACAGGTCCTATTTCATTTCAGCAATGGCCATGAATCATGAATATAAAGCAGCTCAGATACCTTAGTCTTGTACAAAATCTCTGAATAACAATAAGATTTACGAAACAGTAAAACATTGCATTTTGTTGTTGTTGTTGCTTTGAGGAATTAGCTATTCCTTGCTTGCTTAGTTTATCAAATGACAAGTGGGAAACAAAGCCAGCTGTTTTGTCCTGAAACATTTCCTGTAGCACTGGGATTTATGAAACAGTGCTGTGAAAACACTGTTTCATCCAAATTCCTAGAGAAATGAAAAATTAGGCATAGTCTTTAAGACACATTTAATATATCCTCAGACATGTGAAATTGCTCAAAAACAAATATGATTGGCCTCTATATAATTCATGTAAAATTAGACATGAAAAGCATTGATGTTTTATTGCTGCCTTTAAATTGACTGAAAAGGAGCTATCATCTTAGTGATTAAAATCCCAGGATTTTAAAATGTATTTTTTCTCCTCACTCATATAACCTCCAAAATTGAAGAATTCTGTGCCTGAAGATACAGAGGCATATTTCATCCTATTTAGGATAAGACTGGTTTGCTTTCCTGAATATTAAATCACAGTGGAAATAGATAGATAGTAATAATAATAATAATAATAATAATAATAATAATAATAATAATAATAATAATAATAACAACAACAACAACAACAACAACAACAACAACAACAAACAACAACAACAACAACGTTGGAAGGGACCTTGGAGGTCATCTAGTCCAACCCTCTGCTCCAGGCAAATGGCTGTCCAGTTATGACAATTACAAGCAGCATACAAGATAAATCAATTACCAGGAGTGGTCAAATTGCCTTGAGTTGCCAGGTTTATCTAATTAATAATTTCAACTTCTGAAATAAATGGAATTGTACACAATACTGTATATAATGATTTTATTATCAACACACAGGTAAGGAATACAAAAAAAGTTCACAGTAAGCATTAGTTATAACTGCAGATGGGCACAGGTTTGGTTCAGTTTGAATTAATTTTGTATAATGTTTGTGAAGTAATCATTTAAAGTTAATAGCTGCTCTTAATTAGGGTTGAACAGCCCTCAAGCTTGTATGATATACCATTCATTCATTCATTCATTCATTCATGCTAGTGTTTCCAAATACATCCTATAGGTGCTCAGATGGGTGGACCTATGGTAATAATAAGATGCTTCTGAACTTTTATTCAGATGAGGAATTTATAATTAATAACTGAATTTGATCTTTCAATTTCAGTTTTGAAAATTTCAACAAAATTATTGGAAATGTTTTCCTGAATTTTCACCAGGAAATCATGAGTGTTCAGTAGGATGTCATTAAGAACAGCTCTTATTCCAATCTAATTGCTTTAATCTATTTATATCCCAACTTTCCAATTTCCCTATCCTGTTATTCATACGATAATGTTTTATACAAGTAAAAAATGGCTTTGTAATTGCATGGACTTTTGAATCTTCATCTAATCTTAACCATACACCATAAAGATTCTCAAAAAAGATAGCTTTCATGATGTAGAAAGGAACATTGTTTGAAGGTGTGTGCTGTAAATATGGAACAAAGATAGTCTATAGTCCTGATCTTAAAATCTGAATTCTTATGTTTCCAAACCTACTATATATGATACAGATGTAGTGAAAATTATGTTGCTATAGATTAAATATGTTCAGAAAAATTAGAATTGTAAATTTGGAAAGGAGATTTTTAGCTGTGATGCATTCCATCTTCTAAATTTAGGGAGCTTAGTTCTTGAAATATTTTAAATCAACACATCATCATTGCTAACACTTCGGCTATTTTCATACAACATCCTAAGTCAGGGATGTCAAACTGTCGGCCCGTGGGCCAGATGCATCATAGCAAAACCATGCCCATCCCATTGCCGGCAATGGCAAAAAAGTTGCGATATGTCGTGACATGTCATGTGATGTTGCGACATATCCCAAGGCATAGTTTATTTAACAATGGCTGTTGAACAAACTACAATTAACTATGTTAAAGTGTAAGCCATAGTTTGTAAACCGTACCATTTTGGTAGACACAATAGACAAGCAAACTGCTTTTTGATTGATAATGTGCTATAAACCTAATTGCAAGGTACAGTAATAACACTTTCCTTTTTAAGAAAGACTAATAGAATTTATAATTTTTATTAAAGAAAAAAAATAAAAGATACGGAAATTTATGCATACAAAGAATGGGTAAGGAAGTTTTCTCTCATCATTACATTATACACAGTAGGGCTAAGAACTGGACTGCAAAAACTCAGATCACCAAGAAATGGCAGCAAAGAATGGCCATCCAGAGTTTTAAAGTTCAGAACAAGAACAGATGAAAAAAGGAATAATGTAAGATAGTTTGAGGGTTTCCCCCCCCCCCCACTTTGAGTATTCCATCTATGAAACACACTGCAATAATAGGCTGTGATTGCTGCCTAGCTGGCTTTGAAAAGACAATAGAAAAAAATCACGGGATCCAAAAAGGAATCAGACTCTATCAAAGGCTATTCAAAAACTGGGTTCAGCAATTGCCTTTTAATTTCCCCAGAATCCTGTAAAAAGAGGGGTTCCAGGCCAAATCCACTTCCAATCTCTGGATGTTATCATTTAAAATTAATTTCATCAAAGGCTGGAAACCAGTCTTGAGATCACTATACAATTTGACAGTATAGTTTGCCATTGCAGTTCTTTCTTCTTATCTCCTTTAAACTTTTTCAATCAGAATTACATAAACAGAGAACAAAATTCAGAATTTCTGTTAGTTATTGCAACTCTTGCTAGTTATTAAGCAGGAAATATACTAGCATAACATATCTCTTGCAAGGCAATCCCCTATTATGGTCATGACTGTTTCTTCTGCCTGGCCTGCACCCCACCACCACATTTCAGATCTGAAGATATATTTAGCTTGCTAAGTAGGAACAAACTTCACCTTTCTATTAGTAAATATAACTTTTTAAATTTTTTCCAGATAAAAGCAACTTTTTACATGAAAAGCATTCCTTGTATCTTGCAGTGACACTCTCTTTTCAGTTGGCTATACGCAATGGCATTTTGTACAAAAGAAATCCACAAAACAATTAAATTATGTCTTAAAGATATTGTGCCTCATGCTTTTTCTTGCTAGGGAGCACCTGAAATCTTACCTCAATTTTTTATTTTCAATTCCCTACTAAAGACATCTCTATTTGACGAAGGCATTGCCGTGTATGTAACCAAATCAGATTCACCAGGCAAAATGTATTTCTTGTACATTGTTAACATTATTAATAATGTAGGTCATTCAAAGAAAGAATTGGGTTAATATATCTGATGCAAATTGGGAAGAGCACAGGTATAACATATGAAATAAAATGTGCTATCACATATAATTTGGTTCTCGATTACAAAACTGCTTCTTTTGTATCACCTTTCTATCCCTAACATACCCCTTAGCCTTCATTTCTCACACACTCATTTTTCTTCCTGCTGGCTCCAAGATGTATTTGGTTCACCTACAATGCTAAACCATTACATGATTTCTTGGGTCCTTGATCATCTTTGAGCTTGGTTGGTTCCTTGCAGATGTTTAATTATCAATTATCAGTGTGAAGGAGAATGATGTTTGCTCAATGTTTATATATTCAGGTAGTCCTCGACTTAATAACAGTTCATTGATTGACCGCTCAAAGTTACAACAGCACTGAAAAAAGTGACTTACAACCACTTTTCACATTACGACCTTTGCAGCATCCCTATGATCATGTGATCCAAATTCAGATGCTTGGCAACTGGTTTGTACTTATGACTGATGCTGTGTTCCAAAGTCATGTGATCACCTTTTGCAACCATCTGACAAGCAAAAACAATGGGGGATCCAGATTCACTTAACAACCCTGTTACTAACTTGCCAACTGCTGTGATTCACTTAACTGTGGCAAGAAGGGTTGTAAAACAGGGCAAAACTCACTAACAAGTGTCTCATTTAACAACAGAAATTTTTTACTCAATTGTAAGCCGAGGACCACCTGTAGTAGTTTACCTAGCCCTAGTCTTGGTGGAGGTGTAATATGTTCTTCCTTCATCCATGCAGTTTCCTGATTATGTAGATGTGGGTTGCTGGAAGTGATGTTTTTTAGGCTCTTTGCTTCATTCCTAGGCTTTTCGTTGTATCTTTTTAGGTAAAGGTAAAGGTTCCCCCGCACGTGCATGCTAGTCGTTTCTGACTCTAGGGGCCGGTGCTCATCTCCGTTTCAAAGCCGAAGAGCCAGCACTTGTCCGAGGACGTCTCTGTGGTCATGTGGCCGGCATGACTAGATGCCAAAGGCGCACGGAATGCTGTTACCTTCCCACCGTAGTGGTTCCTATTTTTCTACTTGCATTTTTACGTGCTTTCGAACTGCTAGGTTGGCAGAAGCTGGGACGAGTAACAGGCGCTCACTCTGCTACGCGGCACTCGGGATTTGACCCACCAAACTGCTGACCTTCTGATCGACAAGCTCAGCGTCCTAACCCACTGAGCCACCACGTCCCTCGTATCTTTTTAAATGGCACGTAAATGGAGATTGTCTCTGGGTCTATTGACGACTGGTTTGTCAGAATAACAAGCTTCCAGGAATTGCCTAGCATTTTGGGATTTGGTTTAATCTAAAATTTAATTTCATGTTTTAAACTTGTATACTACCTGACTCCCAAAAACTCTGGACATTAATAGTTAACAGTTTCTCAATAGAAACTGTCCATGTATTGTGAAATTACGGAATTTTGTTGTACCTTCTGAGGATTACGTGGTTTGTTTATGTGGCTTATTTCTGGATTCGCAAGTTATATGTGAATCATCCCAAGAAACAAAACTTGACTGAAAAACCACAATTTATGGGTGTGCCTATCACACTAAGCTCCTCCTCCACTAAGTCTTAGAATATAATGCTGTGTGGCTGAGTTCATCTACCTTGCTAACTCAAAATGCTGTTTGGCCTAGCAAGGTTTGAAAATCAGTCACTTTTTAAAAAAAAATATTAATTTTTAAGAATTACCATAAGTAAGTATACAACTAAGCTTAGTAAACAACATGTTGTCTGGGTTCACATATTTAACATTAACTTCTTCAATATAAATCTATTCAGTACTGCACCATCCGGTATGTTTTCCCTGATCCTCCTTTCTTCCCCATATTTTTCCATTTTCCCCCCATTCCCCCCCAAATTACACTTGGTACTATTGATGTATACAAAGCTAGATATAAATATCTTCATCATATTTTACTAATATTATACAAATAACAATAATATCAATTCATAAATCAATATCCTGTTTTTCATGTTCTTGTTAAAGTTTGATTTCCCATAAATATTTAAAGTATCTTTGTCATTTATGATTTTCTCAAATTAATTACATTTATATAACCAAAAGTTTTATTCATATCAATCCTCCTCTTATTTTCATATTTTTTTTAATCCCATTTATATCCCACCCTTCTCTGAAGACTCAGGGCGGCTTACAATCTAAGAAGCACAAATCAGTGTGCTTAGCAATAGCCTTCATATATGCCTTCTTATTAGGGCTTTTGCCCCCCATCAGTGGCATTTGATATTTTTATATTAAGAAAAAAATGCTATTTTAATTCTACATCATATCTTTCACTATAAAAGTCTAATTATATCTAAGGGTCATCCAATCATATGCAAACAAGTATATAAACATATGATGCCCCCTCTAATAGATTAAATCTTCTGTTTTTTAAACCTAACTCTCACTTTCTTTCTTTACCAAGTAGCTTTCCAAGCCAAGGCAATTAAATCGCCCAGGAATTTTCTTTCTATTTTTATGAAAGTTGCTTGCAATGAGGAAGACAATTTAGGTAGGGTATTTTTTTCCACCCATTTATGTTCCTTAAGCAACTCCCACCTTTCTTCTCCCTCAATTTCTCCCTTCATCTTTTGTCTCCCAAATTGTAACATTTCCCCTGACAGCTCTATGTTCCATTCCCCAAAATCTTCTTCCTTGTCATCAGGTGCATCTTGCAGACTTAAAGAGTAAAGGTCTTTTACATTTTTATTGTTATGGATAAGTCTTGCAGTATTTTATTTGTGTATGGTAGTTTATATTTCCTTTCTTTCATCTCTTCCATCTCTAGGTCCATTTTCTCTGCTTCATCTTCTGATCTCTGGTTTATTTGTTCATTCTTTGTAGTTGTTGTCTGGGAACTTTCTAGTTGTAGATTTAATTTGGAGATTTGCTCATTTATATTATCTAAATTATTTTTAGTCTCATTATGGTTTCTTTTTATGTCTTCTGTGTATGCAACAATTGTTTGGTGAATTAGTTGTAGCATAGAGTATATTTCCTTCTGAAAGGTGTTTGTTTTTTCTTGAGGCATCATTCCTGGAGATCCTGTAATATCACCATCTCAGTAAGAGTAGAACAAAATTTTCTCTTGCTTTCTGGTCTTTATATATAGGGTTTATAATCCAATAGATTCCAGAAAACAAGTCCAGTCCCACTATTATTTTATAGTGATCCTTTGTCCCAGGCATCCAAAAATTGTCAGTCAGGCAAGGTTATAATCCACAATGTTTAAAGTGTTCAAAGTGTCCAACCTCCCTGAAAACAGCTCAAAAGTCTCTCCCAGCCAGATGTAATCAAATTTCTCTTTCTCTGCCACTAGCTCTTGAGATTAAAAGTCCAAGCTCAGTTGGTGTTTCTAGTCCAAAAAGGTCAGGGTGATAAGTATGCCAAAATATTTTCCTTTATTGCTAGCTGTTCTCCCCTTAAGATAGGAGTCACCAAACAGCCAGGAAGCTAGTTATAGTGCTGTACTCAAATCCACCACTAGATGTCACTCAAATCCATTTTCCACTTTGATTTCTTATATTTCACCTCATTTTTTTTTCAAAGAGAACGTCTTTAACAATTATTTCAGTTCTCAAATTTCAAAACTGTAGCTTTATGTTATGTCCACTTTAATATTGTGTATTTCTGTCCCCCATAAAAATTAAAATGCTACTTCCATTCACATTTGGAGGTTTTTAGCTTCTTGGGAGCCTTTCCCAGGAAATTCAGTTGTAAAATAGTAAAGAAAGGATCAATATTCTCGCCCAGTTCCAAACATGCTGTTTACGATGTGTTAATTGGTGCTTTTCTTCTTCGGTTGTTAGCAGCTTATGGCTTGCCTAGGAATGTAGCCAATCTTTCCCCTGCCGGTTTGGAGAGCTTTTCTCAGATTTAACAGAAAAACCTCCATCTCTCTGTGATCAGTGAGACACCCCTCTTCATCATCTCTTTGAGGCAACTATAGGCCCTCTTTAGGGCCCCCAGCAGGGCAAAAGCCCTGCCTTCCTGCGTCTGTCTTGCTGCGATGTAAAACTGGAAGACTGAAAATCAGTCATTTTGAATGATGTGGTTCATATGTATTAAGCTTTGGTTTATTTACTTATGATTTAAGCTATGATTGATAAGATTCAGACATGATAAGCTATGGACCACGACTGGCAAACCACAGTGGCATCGTATTTTAAAGTTGGAGCCAATAAACAGTTTGTAATTGCTTCTAACCTCAGATGTCAAACGGTGGTAGCATATAGTCAGTGATCATGACTCCCTTTTGCTTTGGGTAGCTAGTCAAACAATCCAAGATTCACTTTATTCATCCCTTAGAGGCACAGAGTCTATTTTTCTCTGGGTTGTTGCATTGTGTGAATCCTCAAAATAGTAGTTTATTATGTAAGTTGCAGCTTTAAAAGAGTCCAATGCAATATGTAAATTTGGCCAATGAAAAACAAGTAGTGATAATGTGTAAAATATAGACCGTCCAAAAAAGTAGCAACAAATTCCACATATAAGTAAGGTTCAGGTTTATGGCTGAGATAAATCTTGATTCACTTCAAGTCCGATTACTTCATCTGTGCTTTAGGCAGTTAGGAAAGAGAAGGCTAATCCCAAATGGCTCATCATTCTTGGGCACTGATATATTTCAAATACAGAGTCTATAGCACATGATAGGCATATGTTATTGGTTTTGAGTCGTTTTGTTTTGTTGAAGCAGTTCTATACAAGTGATATGTGGGAGTTAGTTGTCCAGGTAGTCCTTGACTTATGACCACAATTAAGTCCAAAATTTATGTTGCTAAGACAGACATTTGTTAAGTGAATTTTCCCCATTTTATGACCCTTCTTGTCACAATTGTTAAGTGAATCACTGCAGTTGTTAAGTTAGTAACACGGTTGTTAAGTGAATCTGGCTTCCCCATTGGCTTTGCTTATCAGAAGGTTACAAATGGTAATCACATGACCCCAGGACATTGCAACCCTTATGAGTCAGTTACCAAGCATCCAAATTTTGACCACGGTCCTAAATCTGAGAAACAGTCATAAGTCACTTTTTTCAGTTCCGTTATAACTTTGAACAGTCACTAAGTGAACAGTTATAAGTCAAGGACCATCTTTATTTGGCCTTTGGGTGTTTCTTTAGTTATTTGCACTAGAACACACTGTTCTAAGGCCGGTCGCTTATTTTTGTAGAAAACCAAAGGAAGAAGATGAAATTGATATTTTGTCATTTATCAAATCTCTGGAAAACAAACATGAATATTTTGCTATTGCAAATGAGTGACAAACACTTAAACTATATAACAAATATTACACCCAACCTTAATCCAAAGAAAGTAATACAAGTAGAAACCAAGCTAAAGTAGGGAGAGGGTGTTGTAAAAAAAAATGAAAATGGCAACAAGTCATCAAATCTTGCCTCTCTTCATCCTTGAAATTATGGCCACCATCCGGATTCACTAACTGATTGAAAATCAGAGCAAAACTTTAGACAGAGATAAAGAGAAACAAAGCGCTCAGTAAGGATTAGGATTGCACGGAAGAGATTGAAAATTAAAAAATGATAACAGATCTAGTCACAATTTGTGCTTCAATTTGAGATTCAGACAGCACAGACTTATCCCCTACAGCAGACATGTCAAACACAAGGCCCGGGGGCCAGATCCGGCCCGCGAAGTGGTTTCATGCGGCCCGCGAAGCCATCCTGGAAACAGTGAGGGAACGGCCCCCATTGCCTTGGCCCTGGCCCAGAGACCCTCCTTCTGCCAGACACCCTCAGATCTGTCCCACTCCTGCCCATGCCCCCATAGGCACCCTTGATGCGAATGATGTAGAGCTGGCCACGCCCACCCAGTAGGCCACACGCACTCTAGCCATGCCCACCCAGTAGGCCATGCCCACCCAGGCCACGCCCACCTGGCCCCCTGAGGGCAACTGCAATGCTGATGTGGCCCTCAATGAAATTGAGTTTGACACCCCTGCCCTACAGTGAAGAGACACAGGGCAGAGAACATCCTACAGCTAAGAAGGCTCCCCACAATTTGCACTTCTCAGGTTACCTGAGGACACAGGTAAACCTCCAAAATGGTTTCAACTACTCTCTAAAAGAATGCAAATGACCATCTGTCTGCAAGGAGTATAAATTCTTCCATTCCCCACTATTCAGTCAGAGCTGAAGAAGCTTCTTGGATGAGAAGTGAAACATCTTCAAAAGAAACACAAGAAAGTCCAGTTATCTCCTGAAAAAAGCACCTTTGGTACCACCATAATAAAAACATAGTTTTCTACAATTGTTTCCATTTTCATTATGTAAGATCTCATGCTACATATTCGCCTTTTTTCTGGTATGTAAAAAAAAAAGGATAATTCTGAAAAATGAACTAGGAAAGGGAAGTGGCTTGGCAGTAGCAGAGTAGGCAAGTATAAGAAAAGTAAATATTAAATAAGGTAATGTTTAAATGTGGAACATATTTTGGTAAAGCCTTTTTTGGAACAGAAAAGAGTGCAGTTTGGTAGGAATAATTAATAAGACACCATATTTCAAGGAGAACAAAAAAATGAATTGGTTAAAAAAATAAAGTAAATAATTCAAATCTCGTAATTCTTTTAAATCAAGTTTGGAATGCTAACTAAGATGATATTAATTTAACACATTTGTAAAAAGAATATTAATATCTTCTGAACTTCCCATCCATTTTCAGCCTCACTCCCACTCCATAGCATTGAGTTCCGAGAATCTTCAGTGGTGCCATTATGTCATATTTGTACAAATATAACCTAGAATTAAAACTACAGAAGTGTAAGCTGTCTTACTTGTCATTTAGATCCTGCAACTTTCGGTCTTTTCTGAAATGCTAAGAATAGATTCACAGTACAATCATTTGAATAGAATACAAAACTGGTTTAGCATTATGTAAATAAAGCTTGATTCATCAACTCTTCTTCCCACCCCATCTATCTATGTGGTCACTAGGAGTGAAAAATAATGTGATGGCATATAATCAATCAAAATTCAGGGTTTGTTTTTTTTTACAGCTTTTCTTAAAAAATGTAATCAACGGCACTGAACACGGAGGCTTTTTTTAAAAAAAAGAATCTGATTTTTTTCTGAGGAAATAGAACACGGTGAATTTACATACATTACCATTTCTACAGTGGCATTCTTGGGTTCAGGCAGACAACTCTTTATTCTCTTTTGGTTTTTTCCTGGCTGTCTTTTTATCTTTTTTGTCTTGAGCAACTAGTCTATCTTCTGAGCAACTGGGGTTTTGTGGACAGTGCTATTCTTGAGTTCAGGATGTAATGTGTAGTTGGTCTATATCTGAAGTTGTCAGAGCACCTTCCTCTTCACTATGCTGAAAGGTAGTTGGCTGTTTCTCAATTAGTATGGATGCAGATTTTCTGTCCACCCAGAGGTCCCTCATGTGTTTCATATATCCCATTTCATTAGGTTTACTGTGGTATTCCATCAATTTCAGATAGTCTTGTCCATGCTTG
>JAKJMR010000436.1:302034-325297 GCA_024449315.1 Daboia siamensis | reverse complement strand
ATCTTACTTCATAGTTATAAACTTGGCAGGGGTATCCATGGGCAGCAAGATCCTGGCTATAGCACCAGAGTTGAAGTCCTACCCTTTGTATATGCAACATTAATGCCTGTTTTACTCATCTCCAGATGCTGTTACCAAGCATCTGTTCAGTCAGGTGGCTTAGAAATCTGCTTAGTTGAAAGGAAAAATGAAAGTGCCTGCTGTTTCTTTACTGACCTTAAAAACAATATAAACATAATCATCAAAAGATTGACTACTTTCATTTAAATGGAACAGTAAGCATTTGACTATTGCAACACTTTATATATAAACTTTTCTTTGGCCATTAATTAATCAATTCATCTCTTTGACAGTAATAATCCTGACCTTTATTATTCAATATTTTATTTCTCCTTTGTTAAAATTGCTGACCTTTTCTTGGGCTTAAGGCCCCACTTCTTTTTTTTAATGATCCAAGAAAAGATAACATGTTTTTTTACTATGCTTTGTCTTTGATGTTTATTTATAGGCATAACAGTTTCCCACAGGCCAAATTTATTTTGCGATTCTGAACGCCTGTCACCTAGAGACTATTCATCTGATAGGAAAGTAACATAGTTTAAGAAACTGAGACAAAAACAGGCAAATTTCAGAGCACCTCTTTATGGGGGAAAAAGAGAGAGAGAGTGACAAGTTCAGCTCTTGATATCACACTGGGGTGTGAGGAGTGAGTAGTTGTGATAGCTGCTAGCTGTACCTGTAAAGAACATACTGTTTGGCAGGAAAGTCTGGAATAAGAAGTTGTGTATGTTAAAGTGTCTTCCTCTTTGAATTCATCAGGTTTGAAACAAGTCACTTGCCCTGTCCTTGGAGAAGAGGCCTTTAGATCATTTCCTTATTTAAAGGTCAAACTCACAATACATATCGCCCATTTATGGACAGACGTTGATCAGATGCTGCTAAAAAAATCTTTGACATAGTTGGAAAATACATAGAGGGAACTCCAATCAGCACCATTAGTTTGTTTAACCAAATGTTGGAGAAATTAATAAAAAGAAGCCAAGATAAATATGTATTTCCTGTGACTTTTCTGAGTCTGCATTAGCTTTTGAGAAAGGTCCTGATTACCTAGCAACAAGGTGTCATATGATCAAGATGAGCGTCACTGTTTTGTTTTCAATCATGATAGAGTGCTTCAGTACTTTCATTTAAAAGGCAGTTGGTAGCAACGATTCTACAATTATTTGCAGCAAGAAAAGTTTAAAGGGCAAATAGATACAGCAGGAGCCAACCTCCAGTAGGAAAATTATGCAGAAAAGGGGGAAAAAAATCAATCTGGAGTCAGGTTGTATATGCAAGGTCTTAAGAAAAAACAACCTGTATGTATTGCTACATCTTCATATACCAAGTTCAACAGCAGTACATCCCTGTTGAAAATGAATTGGCAGAAAAAAAATCACTTTAAGAATAGCTTCCCATAAAGAATACTTCACACCTACAGTGTAACTGTCTGAGAAGTGATGAATGAATATTTCCTGAAAAATATGTAATTAGTGCTTTTTTTGGACAATAATGTATTTCTAACCTTATACCACAAATAATGTATGTAGAATTATAGCACTACAATTATAGACTTTTTTGGTTCATTTAAAGAGGTAAAAGTATATAGCATTTAGCTGTCATGCATTGCATAATTTGATGTGCCTCATGCCAGTAATATATTTTGAAAAACGCTAACAGATTTTATATCTAGGCAAGCTGCAGCCAAAATGATAAAAAAGGGAAAAATGAAAGAGTCATTGAGTATAATTAGTGGTTGTCAAGTTTCAATTTGCTTAAATTACGGTATGCTCACAAAAATAGTAGGATGTTATGATTTCTACTTGCAGCTGTGCACTCCTTCTGTGGAAGTGTACTTCTACCATTCATCAAAACTATTAATATCCTTTAGAAGGATATTACTGTGGTTTATTGAATATTTTTGTAATGAGTATAACTTAAAACTACAGATTTTTCAGCATCTTCCCCAAACCTGAAGCCTGTTTGCCAATTTTTCTTGCTAGATAGGCTTAGACATCCCTAGTCTATATTCATTCACCTCACACAGGGGATATAAATCTGTACATGGAAACCTGAAGGCGCTTTTTCAAAAGGCAACTGGACTGTTTTTTTCTTGAGAAGGAAGAAGAAAATGTTTCGCTTTTCATCCAAGAAGCTTCAACAGTTGTGATGTGGGGGATGGATAGGTACTGGCAGTTTTCTTCTTCTACAAGGGAAAAACAGTCTAATTGCCTTTTGAAAAACGTCTTTGAGACAACTATGACCTGGATACTGAGAATCTCCACAGACATGTGAATATAGAAAATTGTATGTCCTGAGTCACACATATAAAGACAGGTGACTCAAAACCCTCGGCAAACCTTTTGGAGAAAAGGAGAAGGAAGCTTTGTGCTGAAGCAGGAAGTGGGACACAGCTAAGATTCCCGTTCTTTCTCAGATTAAAGTTCAAAAAGAGTTCAACCATGTAATAAAATGGTACTCATATAATATCTGTTCTAAGAGTCTTCTACTTTTTAGAAGAACAGGAGAATGTTTGCTAAGAGTGGCATTAAGTTTAATTTCTTTTCCTCTACATGTGTGCCTCTGATGATCATTGTTTCTACCAGTTTAGATCTTGTATACTTTATGTGCTATATTTTATTATTTACTAATATTTATATGCCGTCTATGCATATTGGCACCTCAAGGTTATTTGTAAACAAGTGCAGAAAAAACATCGGGCTGCTGGAATCACATACTTCTTAGAAGAAAGTTAAACAAGAAAATGTACAAGACAATATGAAATTCTGAGCAGCAGCCCGATGTTTTTTCTAACTTTTTCTAACTTTTTAACTTTCTTCTAAGAAGTCTGTGATTCCAGCAGCCCGATGTTTTTTCTGCGTCTACACTGATCATTTTGTAGGAAAGGGACTATAGAACATATTTTCTATCAATTTCCTCCTTTATTTGCCAGTAAAGCAGGTCAGGTGACCCCTGTCTCTTTCACATGCAAAGTTAAGGCAATGGCAGATAATGGCATCTCTCTGAAAAACAGATGGCGAACTTCCAGAACATCATAGCCTGGCAGAAGACAGAGCTATGGTGAAGAGACCCAGAAGGTTTCTGGGAGAGGAACTTGGAGATCTCCAACCTTTCATTGTGTCGGCTCAACCACAATCAGTAAGTAGACAAGAAGAATCCCAGGGTAAGGTAACTAGTGCCTCTACTGTCTATGGAGATTCTCAGTCATCCAGGTCATGTTCCAAAAGGCAATTGGAATTTATTTTCCTTGAGGAGGTTTTGCTTCTCACCCAAGAAGCTTCTTCAATTCTTCAGTTCCAGAACAGAAGAAACTTCTTGGATGAGAAGTGAAACATCTTCAAGGAAGTCCAGTTGCCTTTTGAAAAAGCACGTTTGGGATAGTGCCTTTACTATTTTAAAATGTAATGACATCATTCTCTAAAGGAGGTAAATAAAGCACACAGCTTCCAAGTAAAGAATGAGGAAATATTCAGAAAGAAATACCAAATGCACCTGCTTACAATAAAGCACTGAAGAATATAGCATTCATATAGCTCCTTCCAAAAACCTAAAAGGAAAATTAACCAAGAAAATCCTAGGCACATCTATTGCTCACTGTAGAATCCAGATGCCCAAAGAAATGTTAAATGCAATTCCTTAATATTTAAAAGTTGCCCATCTTCTGGAATAGCAAGCAATGAATATAGCTTCAGCCTTCTGCTGAAATGAAATACAAGACAAGCAAATAAGCCTTATTTCCCACAATCAAGGAATCATCTGGAAATTATCCTGATCCCTTTAAATCTGCGCCCAGAGTAAATGGTTCGAGAATCATGGGTACTTACCCAAATCTGTAGTTTTACCCTCTTGTCATTCCTGTAAACAGTCTTCACTTTGAAGTCAATTCCCACTGTACTGACAAAGGCAGGTGTGAAAGTGTCATCAGCGTATCTGAAAAGGAAGGAAGTCTTGCCCACACTACTGTTGCCAATGATCAGGAGCTTGAACATATAGTCAAAGTTCTGGTCCGAAGCATCCTTGGGTCCATATCTGGCATCTGTTACCGAAGCCATCTAAAGAAAACAAGAACATCGTAGACTAAACGAAGACAGCTATTTATTTCTACTTAGACTTATCAATCCAGTAGGTATGTAATGCAGGTTCTACTCTCAAAGGAAAAAGGTGAAAGACTCTTTGGAGTCAATCTTGACTCTTTCCGTGGCTGCATAATTATTTCCATGTGTTTTTCTTGCTCCCGATAGGAACATGATTTGTCTTTTTTTTTTTTCTGGGACACTGTAGAAAGCTAGGAAGATGGCCTTGGAAGAGACATTCAGAAACTCTTATGTAAACAAAAAATACAGAAGCATACCTTAAATCCTGGAGAAACAGATAGACATTAAGAAGAAATTCAGAATGACTCCTCCTAACTCACTATAGTGTAAGAGGGAGGGAAACAAAAGCACAATCAGTGTTGCAAAGTTCTATTAGTATCGTCTATCTCAGTAGAATAAGTACTAGTCTTCCTGTTGAGTTGCTTTCCAGATCTGAACTATCTTGTAAGGCTGACAGATTCTTAGAGGAGATCCCTTTACATCAGCAGAACCTTAATTTAGACAGAAGCCCACTGATTCCAGCAAGTTTAATTCTAAGAATGCCACTCTTTGGATCTAACCCTCCTTCTGTGCAAAAGCTGATGCCACATATTTATAAAAAATTATCCAGATAACTTGTGAATACCTTAGAATTGAAGCTTACTCTCTTCCGTATATGCTGAATTCGCCGTCATTTTGGCAAATATATGCTAAACATACAGGGGAAAAAAAATCATCTAATGCTTACACAGTATTGCAAATTATTTATGACAAGGATATAACTAGAAGGTCTGTTTTTTAATATATGTAGTATTGTTTCCTGGCTGGAGACAATTACTTCAAGTAACAGCTAGTCAAATACATAGAATCAATTGTGCTTGGAGTCATGCATAATATAGTATGCAGGGAATTAAGAATATTTATTGTTTTATTGGGTCTCATTTTAGCTATGTATATAAATGCCCATCTCACAATACAGTGTCTCTAAGTATATTAAAGGATTAAAACTTAAACAAAAATACCTTACATAAAACAAATAATAATCAGAAGCAACAAATAAACATAAATCTACGCGTGAAATCTAAGAACATTGCACGTCTAACATTGGATTGGAACCAAACAAATCAGCCAATAGATTTGACTTAACCTTCTACCCGAAGGCCTCAGCAGGGGATCAACTGGCTCTTTATAATACTCTAACAAACTCTGGACCATCTGGATTTATTTATTTAAAGTATGGCATATCATACATGGACTAGCAATACTAACATTTCGCCTTGATTAATAAAACACAATAAAATATCAATGTTAAAAAGATCTGCGTTCAAATACCAATGTTCAAATACCACTGAAGCACAGCATAGTTCATATAATATATATATATATCAGATACTAGACTGGTATATGCCCTCAGCTTACAATTTGACTTGAGACTCCCACCATCTGGATTTATAGGTAAATGCAGTTTTATAGGCCCAGTGTTGCATATTCCCTGAAACTTGTAGATTAATTCCAATGATTCTATGTTGCATCCTCAAGTTTTTTAAAAAAGGAATGGGGGCAGGTGGGAAGTGAAGCTTTGCAGTACTATAAAGGTAAATGTTTTCTTTGTCCAGTCATGCCCAACTAGAAGGTAGTGCTCATCTTCATTTCCTAGCTGAGGGAGTCAGCCTTGTCCAAAGACACTTCCATGGTCGTGTGGCCAGCATGACAATATGCTGAGGTGAAGAAGCACTGTTACCTTCCCATTGAAGTGGTACCTATTTATCTACTTGCATTTGCATGCTTTCAAATTGGTGCAGCGCTTGGGTCATGAAACCAGGCCGTCAGTTTTCCAGCTGACAAACTCAGTGTCTTTAGCCGCTGAGCAATCATGCCCGCTTTGCAATACTATGAAGAGGTAGGAAAGCAAGAAGTGCATGCTTAGTTTGGTAGCAACCAAAAGTGTCTCACTGGGAGATATCAGGGTTGATTGGAGTGGTGAGCTTCTAGTGGGAGGGGAAAATGGAGAGTGAGGACAAATTATTTAATGGATCATTATTGGATCAACAGCAACATAATTTTAAAAATGGCTGTTGTTGACCATAGTAGAGAACATAGGAGCTGCTGGAAGGGTGGGGATGTGCCAGGCCTTCTAGCCAACTGGACCTGGGGTGGTCACTAGGTCAGAAAGAAGTACTCTAAACCATCCCCCTGGAAGGGCTGAAGAAGGCCTAGGATGGAAAGAGTAGTTATGAACCAGCATTTGAATACAAGGCTGATGGGTGCATTTGTGATTGGCTATAAAGTGGGTGGAGGGTGACATCATCTGTTCCTGTACATATACAAAAATGGATGGCCGGTACTGACAGTGGAGCAAGCAGAAAGCGTAGATCTGCCCTTTGTTTTTCCTATTCAAATTCAGCGCACAGAATAACCTCCTAATTTCCGGCTTGTAAGAGACATTTCATTAGATATACATTTCAGGTTTTAAAAATGTTATCAGAGAAATAAACTACCGATCAGACCATTTGTGCTACAACGATGAGTCATAAAAAACATAATACATTTGGGGCAGCTAGCATAAACAAATTACACTGAGGGTACCATTCCAATGTGACAACATATTTCTCTTGTTCTAAGCTAGCAAATAAAGCACTTTTGCTCTTTACATCTGCCTAAGTAGAAGCCAAAAAAAAAAAAAAGCAATTGTAAAGAGGTCAAAGCCAAGCCAGAGCTGGAAATCAAATGAAGCCCATAAATCCTATTTTGGCTTTGGCTAAATGTATTTACTGAAGCAATATTGCACCTGCAAGGAGATGATGAACACAATCACTTCAAAGGTATGTGAGTGGGTGGGTGTATACTGTGTATACTGTGATCTTTGTGGCATTGTCTCCTACAGAGATCATGACTAGCTGGAATGTACTGTAAAATAAAAGTCAGTCTTCAGAAAAACTAATAGGCTGACCTTAGAATGGCATACAGTTAAGAAATGTCAGTCGATAATTTTAATTTTCCACCCTTTGATCATGTTGGTAATACATCATTTTAGGATCCTGTATTTTGGGAGATTTTAGCAGTTATTGAGAATTCGAGAGTAGATACTGTTGATAAGATAGGAAATATTTCATCAGGCTATAGCAGGAGAAGATTAGATAGGAACCAGTGTTATTCTATTATCTCTGCTAAAAAAAACTAGCGGTACCAGATTCTTCATCTCCTAAGGAAAATTTAGAATCACTTTTTTCTTATTACAAGTACCTAAGCTCATTTTTCCGCATCCTTGCTTAGCATCACTTTTTCCCCTCTTTTGCTTCATGCCTTCAGACTACAAGGGTATCTTGCAATTAGGATTGTATATAAATTAAACAGGGAGCCCTTTTTCTCTGAGGAACAAGATAAATAAATAAGTGCTAGAAATCAGAAATATTTATCTAGATTAATTTCTTTAAAAGAATGCATACTTTGGCTGTTCCAATATCTTTAAGCCTCACTGGTTTTTTTAGGAAAAAATCTACTAATTCAGGTTGCACTGCATTTTAGGTAATCTGGATGCTGATCAACAAAAATACCATGCCTCACAGGGATTGATACTAAAAGGGGGAAAAAAAACCTCTTAATATATGTGCAGAAGCCATAAACATTATTTGCTCATTGAACAGATACTTTGAAGTGACTTGAAATTCTCCCCCGCTATCTGCGATTGGATTCAAGACTTTCTTAGGGATCGGGCACAAACAGTGAGGGTCGGGTCTGCTTTGTCCACCCCCCTGAAGCTTTGCACCGGCACGCCACAGGGCTGTGTGCTTAGCCCCTGCCTGTACTCTTTATACACTTATGATTGTGTATCATCTGACCCATCCACTGCGATAATCAAGTTCGCAGATGATACAACTGTGGTGGGTCTTATTACAGGTGGGGATGAGACAGCATATAGGGCGGAGGTACAAAAACTATCCATATGGTGTAGTAACAACAACTTGCACCTAAACATCGGCAAGACGAAAGAGATGGTGTTAGACTGCTGGAGAAAAAAGGAGGAACCTGCCCCACTTTACATCGGGGAGGACTGTGTAGAGAGAGTTTCCTCCTTTAAATTTCTGGGAGTCTACCTCTGTGAAGATCTGACCTGGAAAGTTAACACAACCCAGGTGGCTAGAAAGGCCCAACAGAGGCTTCACTTTCTTAGGATCTTGCGGAAGAACAGGGCAGAACAACAGCTAATGACCCTCTTTTACCGGTCTACCATAGAGAGCGTCCTCTTGTATGGTATTGTGGTTTGGTATGCTGGTCTGACAGCCGCGGACAGGAAAGTATTACAGAGGGTAGTGAGCACAGCACAAGACATTGTGAGCTGTTCCCTGACACCACTGGATGACATCACCAGGGCTCGGAAGAGTGAGGAAGATTCTCTGGGATGACTCACACCCTGGACCTCTTTACTCTCCTACCATCCGGTAGGAGATACAGGAATATAGCCAGCCGTATCAACAGACTGAAAAATAGCTTTTATCCGTGGGCTGTTAGGCTTTTAAATGGGACATAATCTTATGCAGAATTGACTTGGGAGGCCGGGGTGTGGTGTAGTTGGCTCGCATGGATGATAGGATGGAGGGTTTGTTGTCACTGTGTGTTGGGGGGAGGAAGCACGGGGGGAGGCTCAGCTAATCGCAATGTACACATGTTGTACTTTGACAATAAAGGTTTATTATTATTTGAAGTATTCTCATCTTTGCAGAAAACTGTTGCAGGAATTGCTTACACAGCAAGCATGTCTGCATCGTATTCATACGTACAGAAATGGCTTACTTCATGGTGACCCACATGCTTCTTTGCAACCAAGTTTAGAGATAGCAGTTATAGCCTTTTTATAATTGCCAGACAAACCTGATTAGCAAATTGGATTCATCACCATTCTAGCCATTGTCTATCTGTTGCAGAATGAAGGCCTCTTCTGCTTCCAACATGTATGCTCCTGGGCTTTCTTTTGCCAATTGGGCCTGCAATACTTGCTCATGTCATCAATCCATTTTATTTCAGGTCTCTTTCAGGGATGTTTTTTTATCAGGTGGGATCCATCTATGACTGCCTTGGTCTACCTGCCATCAGTTCTTCTTGCTATGTGACCAGCCTGTTTCCATTTCAATTCTTTTACACTCTTGATGATATTGTATACATTTGTCTGTTCTCTAATCCAGAGGTCCCTAACCTTTTGGGCACCAGGGATCGGATCCATGGTGAAAGTTTCTTCTGCAGACCGGAGAGTATGTGGTTTTGTGTGCTGCCTGCATTCCACGGATGGGGCTTTGCTTGTTTGTGCAGACCGGTTGCTGGCATGCCACAGACCGGTACTGGTCCATGGAGTGGGGGTTGGGGACCCCTGCTCTAATTCATGTGCAGGTCTTTCTATCTTGTCTTGTAATGCCGAGTGTGCATCCTTCCATGGTTCTTTGCGCTACTCGTAGCTTTTCTATTGATTGTGAGGTCAGTGTCCATGTTTCACTGGCATATGTTTGAGTGAGCAGATAGCACACACTGATTGAAAACTTTTCTCTTCAGATATAGGGAGAGGTTGTTTTTGAAAATTACGCTTAGCTTGCCAAATGTCTGCCAACCACATTTAACATGCCACTCGATTTCCTTTATTGTATTACCTTCCATTGAGATTTGTTGGCCAAGGTATATGTAGTGGTATACTATGTCTAGCAAATTGGATTATCTACTACCATTTGTGGTAGTCCAATTTTTTTAAAATAAAAAATATTTTTATTCAAAAGTTAAATTCCAGTTTAACTCTATATTATCAGTTACTGTACTTTAGACTAAGAGTTCTTGAAGATGGGTGACCAGTCAATCAATAAAAATCCCATGCCAACGAGATATTTTGTCTTGGCACATTTCTCTGTTATAACTCACTTCAAATTCTTTAGTTTAATAATTATGATAAATTAAGGCAGTTATGCTACAAGCAAAGTTCTCTAGCTGCATATTCTTTTATTAGCAAGAATGCCTTTAGATTCCATGTGGAATCCAGTTATAAATTATTCCATATGGACATCCTTTTCATTTTGTTTTTGTTTTTAAAAAAGGGCCATTATAAAAATTTGCAGCCCAATGCTTTGTTTACAGGTGTGTCCCCTACGCCAATAACAAAGGTAAATTATAATAGTAAGAGGACATCCTGGGGAATTATGTATGATAGAAAGAATCGTCACAATTCTTTTTGATAAAGGAATGTTCTGTAGATAACTAGATGCCCTATAGAAGACTCCTCCAGATGAGATGGGTGGCACATAAATCCAACAAACAAACAAACAGGTACCTTCTCTTTTGGAGATAATTTATTCCTGCCTAGTTTTTCTATCACAGTAGCTGACAGAATCTCTGAACTTTACATTTTTGTATTGGGGAAAAGGAGACAACTTTAAGCTCTTCATTTATATCTTGTGCAACCTGGAATAACTGGAATTTAATTAGGGACTGAAATAAATTTTAAGGATACAAAGGTGGCACATTGGATGTACAATTTCAAATAGAATCAGATTCTCTCTCTGAATGCTCCCTATTGAAGACAAGCACTTTCCCCTAACCTTCTGATTCCCCTAACTTTGGTTCTGACAACCGAATGTGGAAGAACATTCCAACATCAGATCCAGGGATAGGCAGCCTCCAGATGTTTTAGACATCTACATAAGCCTAAGTGAGAGAGACCTATAGCAAGAAATGTTGGGAATTGTCACATAAAATATTTGATCAATACCAGGCTGCACACTCCTGATCCATCTGCAGTAAAGTTTTTTTTAAGAGACTCTAGTCTTCCTCAACTTTGTGTTCTCCAGAGCAGAGGTCACCAACCTTTCTCAGTTGGTGGACTGGAGGGAAAGGGAGAGGGCAGCATTTTACGCATGCGCGTGCACGCAACCGGGGCAGTGAGCACACATACAATGCAAAAGGAGTGGCGCTAGCGCCCACATGATACTTGCTAGCTCTGCTCCATCCTTACACGGCCATTTTCACGTCCTGAGGCATGGCGTTCTGTTTTGGCACCCTATTTTCACATCCTGAGTCATGGTGTTCCATTTTCACGTCCCGCAGAGTGGCGTCATCTCATTTTTGCGCCCCACGGTACAGCATCCAGTTTTCATGCCCCAAGGTGTGGCAGCGTCCCATTTTCTCACCCCACAGCATAGTGTTCCATTTTTGTGCCCCACAGCCACAGTGCTAGCACGAGTGGGGTATGTGTGTGCATACGTGTGCAGACTGGTCGGCCTGTCCCACGGCCCGGTGGCCAATAGGTCACGGCCTGGTAGTGGGCTCTGGCTCACAGGTTGGGGACCCCTGCTCCAGAGCATTCCAGCTTTCATTATTTTGGTCAGTATGGCCAACAGTTGTTTCAGAAGCTGGGGAAGAAATGTTATATCAGTAGGCATTGGTAATAAGAAGTTAGAAATCTTATATACGCCTTTTCAGATTTTTCTTATTTATCAATAAAGGAGAATATTTGTAGCTCAGGGATGAAATGAGGGGTCCTTGGCGCTCTCTGAGCTTGGTTGTTTTTTTGCAGACATTTCATTACCCAAACTAGATATGGTGACATCATCACTGCTAGTTGGCTTGTTTGGCAGTTGCTTAATTAGGGTACTGTTTAGCTGATTTTGATGGGATGTTAATCTTTCTCGTTTGGGTGCTGATTGCTGGTAGGGATGTGTTTTAATCTTTTTTGCTCCCTTTTCGGCTTGTGATTGTCTCTTTTGCATATTATATAGATATTGTTTAGCCATCAATAGACACATAGACATAAATGGTGAAAAAATGCACATATAACTATGTTATCAAGAGATGTTCCTTGGCAAAATGTTTCTCGCTCACTTACCCTGCCTCGTTCACATTTTATACAAGATCCAAATAGCATGGTCTTTTGGATGTGATCTATGTAGTCCCTAAGAGTCAACAGCAAACTGATGACACATTCTGTAATCAGTTGAAATATTCTCCCTCCTGAATGTCCACAGATCTTGTTATTTACAAGAAAGTAAGCAGGAACTTCTTCCTTCTTTGATAAAATTCCACCCATTACTCCTTGTCCTGCCCTCTAGTGTCCTAGAGACCAAGTCAATCCCCTTTTCTTTGTGACAGCCCCTGAAGTACTGTAAGACAGTTTTCATGCTCCCCCTGATCTTTCTCTTTGATAGGCTGGACATAGCTAGGTCCATCAACTGTTCATCATACAATTTAGCCTCCAGATCCTTTATCTGTTGCTCTTCTGGGCACATTTTCCAGTGTCTCAGCATTTTTTTGGAACTGGGTGACCAGTACTGGGTGCGGTACTCCAAGTGTGGTCTCAGCTGTGCAGTGTAAAGTGGTACTATCACTTCTCGTTATCTTGACACTATCTTTCTATTGATGCATCCTAGGATTGCATTGGGTTTTTTCTTGGCAGCTGCAGCTTACCGCTGGCTCATACTTAAGTGATGGTTCAGTGTCTCTGATATTATATCTGCCAGTCCTTCAAAATCCTGGGATGTAAACTATCTGGTCCAAGTGATTTGTATTCATCCAGGTGAATAGGTGTTGTCTTACTAATTCCTTGCCTATTTTGACTTGTATACTTGTTCTATGTCCGTTGGTGTTGCTTTTGATAGGCTGGGCCGTTTCTTCTTTCGGCATAAAAGGAAGAGGTTTCTAGTTTTTATCTATTTCACTTTCCCTCTGCCTTGCTCCAAACTATCACTTTGTGGCAGAAGTGTCACCAATTACATCAAACAGTTTTCTAGGCAACAGAGCAGGTTGAACATAGAGAAGATCCTCTTCCCCTTTTGCTGGTTTGGGAAGTGAACAATCCAATTTATGGTGTTCTTGTCGACGTCATCCTAGATCCAACCCAATATTTTCACTGAATGCCAACATATACAAATTATTTAGTGATACGGCATATTCCAGTTATAAACTATTATCAGTGTAACTAGAATGTGTTTATATATTGAAGCAACAGAGATACAATATTGATATATAATATTATAACATCAACCATCTTATTCTGAGTAACTTAGGAAATGATTGAGAAACTTTATGTTATGGCAGGAAGAGTCTGTTGTACTTCCTGGCCATTGACTTCTGGGTTTTATTTTGCCTCCATTCCTTTTTCATCTGCATAAACTACATTGGAAGAGGCCATGCAGAGGTTTTTGTTGAAGAGTCATCAATATGTCTATGCAAAAAGTGTCATTTATCGGTCTTTATCTATTAACCTAGTCCAGGGGTAGGCAACCTCGGCTCTTTTATGACTCATGGACTTCAACTCCCAGAATTCCTGAGCCAGCCAAGCTGGCTCAGGAATTCTGGGAGTTGAAGTACATGAGTCATAAAAGAGCCGAGGTTGCCTACCCCTGACCTAGTCTCAGGGATGAAATGAAAAATTAGATCAGGCATGTATATATAATTATGGGATGAGTAAAAGTCAAGAAACTGAGGCTTAAACCAGATAAACAGAATTGCTGCGAATGTTGAAATCCACTGCTCTGAACTGAAATATGAGATTTCTGCCAGATAGGGTGACTTTCTATGAACAGTACTATTCATAAGTACAAATCATGTTGGTTATCAGGAATACATTTTAAAGCCCTTGGTTGGCCAAGTAAGTCTTTACCTAGGAAAAAAAGAGATTGCCACAGTTATTATCTCTAATCTGCTGGTACTCATACTAATCTACTATATTACATTCTTCATATTCCTCTTCCTTTGAGATGCTGGAAGGCTTCTATTTTTCACTTCTTTGCTCTTTTCTCATAAGGAACATCATCTCAGAAAATTTCAAATATATACTGAATAGTATATAGAATGCTGTATTCATATTAATACACATGCCCTTTGTTTCAGAACTCTGCAAAAAGGTTCTCCTTGCTTCAGAAATTCTACTGCCATTTCAGTTTCAATACGGTAAACTTCCTGTGCATTATTTTTGGGATAATGGGATCAATTTTCACTAATGTTGTTCAGCATCTTCATAATATGTCTTTTTTTTTCACTGAACCTTGCATATTTACACAAAGCATTAAGATGCACAATACATATAATTTTTGAGTGGAATTTAAAGTTTCTGCACTGCATACCCTATTTTGGAAAACAAATAAGGCTTCATTCAAAACAAGGGCAGGTGATTATCAGGAATCATAACAATCAATCATTTCAAATGTAGTGCTTCACTGTTGCTTTTTTTGAAAAGAAATCCAGGGGTGATTCACTTTCACCATGAGAAATCAAGAACAAACAAAGATCTGAATAAGTGTAATGTTACAAATACTGCTAATGCTGCCTATTACAACCAAAACAGCCTATCTGGAAAACAAAATAGCCTTCAGCTTGGTGCTTTCCAATCTTATCATCCCTTTTTTGAACGGTCACAGTCTAGGTTACCCAATAAGTCTGGATGGCATCAAACTATAAAAAAAAAATGATTCTAAAATGACAATGAAAATGGCAAAGCACAATCCCTTCACACAATTTGGTACCCTCTAGAGAGGTTTGGACAAACAGCCAACAGAGAAATGGAATCGGATCAGTCACTTCTTGTTGCTGCTGTTGCTTGCTAGTTAATACCTGATTCATTTCCCAAAGAACAAAAATGAAACATTAAATGTACACCAATCCACTGCATACTCTTTAAAATGTACTAATTTCTTAACAGTATTTAATGGGATTCACTCTGCTATGCCTATGTAAGAGTGTGATTTCAATGCTTCTCTTAACTTTGACATCACATCTCCAGGTAGCCCAAAACCGCATTTGATCTCACCAAAAGAATGAGCCTAAAAATAAATAAATAAATAACAAGCCGCTTCTGGAAATCAAATATTTAAATTGAAAAGATCCATGCCTCCCTGTCATTTCAGAAAGAGGAGTAAGTAGCTTTGAGGCACTCTGCACGTTCTCAGAGGCACTCCCGTTGCCGGCTCTTTTTAAAGTTCATCCCTGAGCCCAGCAACCTGGGCTAATTCGAGACAACTTCCTCTTAAGCCACGAGAGACACGGGTCTTGAGAAAGACCGGCTCGTCCCTGATTTCTTCTCCTCGCTTGGCGAGTTAGTAGTATCAGCTGCTGTGAGTAGCATCAGCTATTTCCAAGCGGTCCTTTCACCCTGCAATAAATACCACGGACAGTTCCTGCTGTTGCCGGCCGATCGCGGTGGGAAGCACCGGCGGAGCCAGCCTCCCCTACCTCGTCCGGGAACGGAGAAAGTTTGGTGGGAGCGGAAGGCGGCGCGCTCTTCTTACCTTGGGCGCAGAGGATGAAGCCGCTCCTCGCCCGCAGCGAACCGAGATCAACCAGGGGCGGCGGCGGCGGCGGAGGTTTAGCCGGGGTCGAGCCGAACAGGCGTCTGGCCGAGGCGAGCGCGTGTCCAGCTTAGCAACACGTTCAGAGCAGCTCCTCCGCGCCCGGGAAAGGAGACGGCCGTCAGGGCGGAGCTACCGCAGGCCGCCCCCGCTCTCGCCCTCAGCGGGAGAAATAAACGGGGCCTTTCTGGGGCCGGCTTCTCCTTCTCTCACAGCGATTGCGGCCCCACCACATAATGAACCCCAGGCTAGCCTATTTCGTCTGAGCCTGTGGGTGCGAGCCCAGCCCCTGCGCTTCCTTTCTGATTTAATGTGTTACGCGGAGTCCAAAAGGCAGGCTGAGTAATTCCCCCCCCCCCCACACACACACACATTCAGGTGTAATCCGAGGACCCAGATTGTTGGGGGCAATAAGCTGACTTTGTAATAATGCCACTTGGGGTGTGTGTGAAAGCCCTAATAAGCAGGCATATACATAGAATGAAGGCTATTGCTAAGCACATTGATTTGTGCTTAAATTGTAAGCCGCCCTGAGTCTTCGGAGAAGAGCGGGATATAAATGGGATTAAAATAAATAAAATAAAATAATCCCGGCATCCCTGGGCTGCCGTTTGTCTGTCCGTCTATCTCTCCATCTATTTATTTATGATCGATTTTTTTTTTAAAAAAGAACGTGTTATTTGATTGATTTGTGTCAATCCGCCCATCTCCTCTAGAGGTATCTGTGGAACTAGTAATCTCTCTCCTTTCTCCTCCAGTATGCAGAAAACAAACAGGTTCATTGTCAAAGAGCAATTAAGTTAATATAAATACATTACACACACAATTTCCCTTCCCCCTATTTAGCACCACCTTACTGAATTTAAGGCCCAGGTCCTCGAGTTTGCTGGACTACCAAATCTGAGGAATTTGGGGGAGGGAGGGGGGGTGTTTCAGACTGGATTCCAGCAACAAGAATTTGGGGTGCACTCAAGCAAGCAGTAGCAGGGAGATTTTTGTCTCCACCGATACCCATATAAGTCACAACCCACACTTAATAGGAACAATTAAGGTTCTTCCATAGATCAGCAAAAAAAAAAAAGTCTTACTTAAAACACAGCCCTCAATCTTTCCCCTAGTGATAAGCTCTCACACATCTGATAACCATGGGAATAGGGTTGCCCTGGATGGGCCCATATTCTGATTTTTTTTTACATGTGTCTCACAAGAACACAATTACTGAATAAAGTTCTACCAGTTTTCCACATCCCCAATTATTTCAGGTGGGTTTAATGTTTTTTTTAAGCTAGCCCCACAGCTCAGGTGTTCTGAGCAGATGCAAAGAGAATAGATATTCTCACCAGCTCCCTGTGATGTAAAACTTAAGATAAAGGCTTCTAGAAACCAAAGGATGTGACTTTTCAAGTAAGGGGAATGTACAGTGTGTGCAAATGAATATACACATACATATAAAATATACATAAATAACCCCCTCATGTTCACATATGATACTTTTTTCTTTTGCAAATATGCTTAAAGAAATCTATTAATCTGTTGATCTGAGGTCACTCAGAGATGTTAAAGTACATTATTTCCAACATTTCCCATCCAAATTAGGTGGCAGAGGAAAAATGCTTGGCCCTAAAGTAGTATAAGTAGCTGTCACCTTTCAGCCATTTGTTTGGTGACTGTTCAAAGTTACAACGGCACTGAAAAAAGTGACTTATGACTGTTTTGCACACTTACAACCTTTGCATCATTCCCATGGTTACATTATCAGAATTCAAGTGCTTGGCAACTGTTAAGCATTCATGACAATTGCCCTCTTCCTGGGTTGTGTGACCACTATTTGTAACCTCCCCAGCCAACTTTTGATAAGAAAGGTCAATGGGGGAATCAGGATTTGCTTAACAACAGCATGAATATACTTAATGACTACAGTGATTCACTTAACAACCGCATCAAAATAAGAAGTGTGTTTACATTACTAGGTATTGGAGAAAATTGTGTAAGGGGAAAGGAGGTTATTTAGCAATATGAAAATGAGAAATTTTAAACATTTAATTTTAATATCAATGTGAAATTAAAGCTGGAAAAATATATAAGGTGTTTGATGTTTTAAAGATGGAATGTTAAAATATGAAATATACCAAAGTATTGACAAATATAAGAAAACTATTAAATGACTGATGGATAGCAATGAGAAATGTTAATTTAGATAAGAGATAATATGTATTAAAGGAAACAAGAGAAAGTATTGGTTACAACAATTTGGAGATTTGTAATAATATGTATTTGTCTGAAATGGAACTATTGTAACCCAGACACCACGTTGCTTTTTAAAGATACTATTGTAATATTGGAAAACTAATTAAAAAAGAAAAAAGAAAAAAAATGTATACAGCAATTGCAATGTTTTAAGGTTGATTGTGCCATCTGGTGGCAAGTAAAGAGTATTCTAATCCTGAATGGCTTTGAACCAAAACTGTTTCAAAGACTATTTCCATGTTTATAACCTCTCCTGGTGATAATCTGTTTTAGAATATGCTTACTTGGCATGCTTAACCATGTCTAATTTATATTAGAAACTATGGTTTAACAAATCTATTGTTTATTACATATTAGGTCAATTTTCTGGGTTCCTACGGGGACACGGTGGCTCAGTGGGTTAGGATGCTGAGCTTGTCGATCAGATGGTCGGCAGTTTGGCGGGTCGAATGCTGAGTGCCGCGTAACACAGTGAGCGCCTGTTACTTGTCCCAGCTTCTCCCAACCTAGTAGTTCGAAAGCACATAAAAATGCAAGTAGAAAAATAGGGACCACTACGGTGGGAAGGTAACAGCGTTCCGTGTGCCTCTGGTGTCTAGTCATGCCGGCCACATGACCACGGAGATGTCGTCGGACAAGTGCTGGCTCTTCGGCTTCGAAATGGAGATGAGCACCAGCCCCTAGAGTTGGAAACGACTAGCACTCATGTGCGGGGATCCTTTACCTTTACAATTCATCATAATCAACACTCTAGGTTAAAATATGGCTGGCTGATTTATGGTTAAGTATGCCATACTTTTCTTTTCAGGGCTATCACTAAAGCTGACTAAACAGGTTGTTTTTCAGTGGTGGCTTACATGTGAGAATTTTCTTCTCTAAAGCTCCAGCTGCCCTTTGTCTTTCAATTTTTAAGCTGACACTCCCAAGGATTTTTTATACTAATTAGTCCATTGAGGTAGAGGTAAGCTACATATCTGTTCCCAGGCATGACTAATATACTATGTTTTTAAAGCAGCTGTTTTTAAAATTATAGCCTACCTCGAGTAAACCTGTTCCAGGAATATTAAATTTGCTACACGTACCAAAACCAAGACTTCAAGATTTCATTCACTTCCATAAGCTTATGTTCTCAAATATCACTATTGATCTCAGTAGGTAGTTTACGCTAATGTGGTTACTTTAGTTTTGGTAACTGGTGGCTTTTCTCTCCCTTCAAATTAGGGTTGATTCCTGACTTGAAGGGAGAAAAAATCCACCAGTTACCAAGACTAAAAACCCACCAGTTACCAAGACTGGTCCTTGCACTTTTCTTGGCAATATTTTTGTAAGAGACTAGCCATTGTCTTCATGGACTCAAGAGAGGGTGACTAAAGAGTGACTAAAGTCACTTAACTTGTTTAATGCCTAAAGGCAAAACTGAAACTCAAACTTTTGGTTTCTAGACAGATGCCTTACCAATACACCAAACTAATCCTCTGCTTAGTGTCTTGTGAACCTAATTGACAGAACTGCTACTTAAAAATATGTCATGACATCAGCTCAGACAAAGCAAAAGTTCCTTCAGAAAAATAGTAGAGTTCAAATTATGCTTAAAGAAGCTTTGAAATACATGTACTTTCTCAGCAAAATCACATTTGACAAAAATATCATCTTATTCCCCAATATATAGAGGTCTGCTAAACTACAGAAGATTAAAAACATGAAATAATATCTTGGATAGGAAAATTTTTATTAAATGCATCAGATTAAGTTGTTATTTTAAGTACTGAATTGAAGTACTGTGTATTCACAATGCCTACAAATTGAATTGTTTTTGAATTTAGTCAGCACTCACAAAGCAATGTCAATGAACTTTTAAACTACTTTAAAATAGAACTCAGTTAAGCTAATTTGAGAGGAGCACTAGATACCAAAATTATGGCAGTATTTATATCATTATTTTTGTAAATAACTGAGGGTGGCGATCAAACACAATACTCCTTCCTCCTATTTTCCCTACAACAACCTTGAGTGAAGAAATGCACATGTAAGATAATTACTGCTCACACACCTTGCCTCGTTCACTTTATGCAAGATCCAAATAGCATGGTCTTTTGGATGTGATCTATGTAGTCTCTAAGAGTCAACGGTAAACTGATGACACATAATCTGTCAAAATATTCTCTCCTGAACATCTACAGTCCTAGTTACTTACAAGAAACTAAGCAGGAACTCAGCTTAGATGGAAAAAGCTGAGTGATGCCACTGAATTCTAGCCAGTACATAGTGTATTTCTAACTTGTATTCAAGGAATTAAATGCCCTTGAAAAAGACCAGTTCCTGTGTAATAAAGTAGCATATGAACCTTGTTACTATTTACGTTACCTTTAAAAACATTTTTTGTTCATGACAAAATGGGAGTCCACACTTCATGACTGCTTGAAATAGAGTAAGAAATATCCCACCATATATTTCCACAATTAGCCAGGTTATTGGAACACCTTAAGCAGAAAAATTAAGACAACCCTTTTTGCTGTGGTAAAACATCATAAAACAAAATCAACTCATCACGCACTGCCTTTTCAATACCATTCTGCTTTCACTATATGGCTGATCTTCTGACAAGAATTAGTTTTAGACCTGTTCTCCATATTTCACTGAAGAAAAGTCCTTCAACGTTGAGAATTTTGCATTAGCATTTTCACTATTGGACAGAAAGCTATTTTTAAACTACAGATATGAATAGGCATAACCTTTAAGGAAATAAAAAATAGGCACTCCTCAGTAACATAACTCATATGCTGAAAATAATTTCTTTTTCTCAAAATGAAAGGAAAAATAAACAAAAATTAAATATAAAATTTATTGTTCATTGTCCATCAGTACAAAAATACAGAATAGCATGCTGAAATAAGGCAACTACCATAACATTCAGTGAGAAACTTTTTTTTCTTTCATTGATGAAAAACTTGAAAGATGAATGCACAAATACATAAAAACCAAAGTTCATTTAAATCAACCAAATGAAGTAACAGGCAATTGTATCAGGAAAAAGTACACATAATCATGTAATTAGCATTTGTTTCATTCTATTCCTGGAGCAAGCAAGAAAATGAGGCTATACATACCATAATCCTAATGTATTTGGGAATAACCCCATGGAATACTCTTGTTACTAATACTAATTAATACTTGGGAATATTCAATACATGCATACGATTGCATTGTTAGGATAGTCTCTATAGCAGATTTATCCATTTAATCAATTTAATTTTTTGAGACTCATAGATATGATTCTAATTTTACTCAATTTGGCGATTTACATAAGAGCATAACTGCCATAATTTCAGCCAACATGAATTGTGGGAATTGTATCCTAAATATGTTTAGCACTACCAGGATGAGAAACACTGAATTAAGTTCATGTTAAAGAAAAAAAAATCCACATATTCTTTTCTCAAAATCTACTAAAATGAACAAGCTTTATTTGTAAGATAGTTTAAAAAATCTTTAATGCCCTCAACATAGTATTTGTTCCTATAATTTGGCTTTAAATTCCACTGAAACCTGATTACTCATGCAGTTAAGGTTGAAGCATTTATTTGTTGAAGTATTTAGCCATTTTTTTCTACTATAAATGTAAACAAAGGAGGACATATTACTTTAATTGAATTCACTGTATGAAAATTAGACAGCATCTGTTTTATCATCTACTGTGTTTTTTTTAGAGCACCAACATTTTTATATGAAAAAAGTTAGGGTCACATTTAAATTTAGATGCTGAGCCTATACAAAATAGATATTTGGGGTATTATAATTCATCTCCAATATGTTTTTTCTTGAAAGCATCCCCTGTTAACTTCTCTTGGGCTATCTTCATCCCTTGGATCACTGCAGTATTAAAACACAAGATATTCTTAGTACTTGGTTCAATTCAATTAAAATAACTGAGCAAAGTTATATTTTATATGCAGAAAATCTACATATAAATGAGCAATATTTAAAGTAGCAACTTCATGTTCATAATATATTTCTGTCTTGGTTCTTATGCAATTCTTTTTCTTTACGACTTTTTTTTCTGTCAACATTATCTTGGACTGAAAGTGATGTCTGTTAAAAAGCAGTTTTATAAAATTACAGCTGCATTCATTTATTAAATATATACCCAGTTTTTTATTTTATACCACTCAAGTACCATATATAGTTTTCTTATTTTTTAAAAAATCAATTTACTGTTTTGCTAAACTGTATAAGAGATTCTATGTACCCAACATCTTTGATGTCCACTTCTGGCTGCAACCTTTCCTGGTGCAGCATTAGATGCCGTAATTAATATTCATAAATGGCATTTTAAGAATGTCAAGGTAAGGAGTCCTGGAATGTTACCGAATGTGCATCCAGGTGCTCTGTGGCTTTTTGAATGCCAACTGTCAATATTTGTTCAAGGCATTTTTTTCCTTAAGACATTTTGAACCCTTAGTGTTAAGTTCCTCAGAATACAAGCTCTGATCTCTCTTTCTCTCCCCCCTTCACCATGAGAAGTCAATCTTATTTGGCACTACTATATAATTCAAGTCTTCTTTACCAAAACCCAATTTATGTGCAATTCATACATACCTTGATCAGCACTAGTATAAAAATACTTGTAGTTGGGGTTTCCTTTCTCATTTATGATCTCTGGATGGATCTTTCCACTGGGATCTGTGTAAAAGAGATTTAATGAAAAAATGATGACTGCAATCTGAAAGGCATACTTTTATCTTTCAATACAAATTGATCAATAACACATTTATGTCATACCCATGAAAATAATTCTAGGAATGTAACCTCCATCAGGGCTAAAAGCTTCATCCTTAGGTTCTTCTTCATCCTGGAAATAAAATATAAAGTTAAAAAAATACCTTTATTTCTGCATGAATCCCCCTTAATCACTACTGTATATCAAAATCAGAAGGGCCATTACAATAGCATAGCAATACTTAACTACTATGCTCCCTGTTCGAGTACAATATATTCAGACCATTTTTTTAAACCCAAGAGACTTGGTGCTATCAATGCAGATAATACTTGCCAAAAAGAAATAAAGTTTGTCTTTATGTAAGTCAGTTCTTTCTGTTCTTAAAATAATTCCTTAGTTAATCTTGATTTTGAAACTCAAAACTCTTTCTTGAACTGAAGAATGTATTACATCCTTCTTATGTTTACAGAAATGGCAGTATATGAAATTTAGGACATGAATAATGCATTACTTACTAAATAATGCATTAAATACTTTTTGAGATTGCACAATGCAAAAAATAAATGATTTTCTTTTTAGAAACAGACATCTTTTATAGCTAAGTTTTCGGTGACATGAATTTCACCATGAACTAGAAACCCGTGACTTGCTGGGTTATCATTTCAGAGATATTGCCTCACATAAACAGAGAAACACAATGATTCCTGGGTTGGCAAAAAAATCAGTTGGAATGGGAACCTCAGACTTCTTGTTGGCTTACCCATTTGGTTTCCTTATGGGAAACAGGCAGTAAGCACTTGCAATCCCTCCTTCCTTCCTTCCTTCCTTCCTTCCTTCCTTCCTTCCTTCCTTCC
>JAKJMR010000436.1:267187-302024 GCA_024449315.1 Daboia siamensis | reverse complement strand
TCCTTCCTTCCTTCCTTCCTTCCTTCCTTCCTTCCTTCCTTCCTTCCTTCCTTCCTTCCTTCCTTCCTTCCTTCCTTCCCCTCCCCCTCATGCCTTCAACAACGGCAGAGCTTCTAATATACTTGAAAAGTTTTTCAAAATTAAAGGAAATATTCAGAGATGTATCTCCTCTGAAAATAGTCCATGCTGAAATGTATGTACGGCATAGTCAAACATCAGCAAAGGATCACAGAAAATGATCTTTATGATAATTCTTACGTCATGTTTTGCAAAATGTGCAAAATTTCAATTCCAGAGAAGTCATACATCCTACATTTTGGATGCATTCTTTCAGTTAGCCCGTCTGAGGTATGTTCATCGAAAAGGTTTTGTACTATGATGCTCCTTTCACACAATTGAAGGTTACAGATACAAGAGTTTTAGTTAGTATATAGAAAGCATTCAAAGAAATATTCATTTTAGTATCCTAGAAACTTACCTCAAGGTTAACCATTATAAAATTATGGGCAAGCTCAGAGATTTCCTTTGATTCAGCAAACTTTGGTTTTAAAGCTAATAAAATATAAAAGGTGAAACTAATCAATAAAGACGCAAACACAGCAGCATTGGATTTAGACTAAGTTGAATACAGAAATCCACCTGAATCCAGTACTGATAGTAGTGACTAATTAGGGATGCAATCTATGGCTATATCTGATCATAATTTACTTAAATACCCACATTTCTTTTATACTAATTTAGAGACAGAACAAATGGGACATATTTAAACTGCGAATGGAAGCATAAATTAATACTGTTTTACTTTCCTATTAGTTCTTGAGGTTAGTTCATCAATGTAGCAGTCCCAGGAGTTTCTGTTTGAAAGTAGTATACACCTTATATTGAGGGTAAAAATCCAGATAGTCCTTGACTTACAATCATAATTGAGCATGGAATTATGATTGTAGGTCATTGTAGGTTATTAAGTGGGTCACCACATCAACATAACCAATTTTATAACCTTTTCTGCAGCTTTTGTTGTTAAGAAAATTTTGCTAGAAACCAGAAATGCTGGAAACTGGCAAAAAATATCGAAAATCACAGTCACATGATAGGAGGATGCTGCAAGCAACCATAAAAGTGAGTTGTTGTGAAGTGCCCAAAATGCAATGTGACTGTGAGAGGAGTGTGTGGCTATTTGAACATCAAAACTGGATTGTACTTTTTTTGGGAGGCGGGGTGGGAAAATAGGCTTTTTATGAAAACTTCACGGTTGCTTAGCAACCAGTCCTTAAGGTAGAACTGCCTGCATGTGCATGTTTTCACAAACATTGCAAATTTCCCATCCATTATTCCATGAAACGTCACTAGCATTGCCTGTGATATCTTACCTTTGCAAGCACCACACCAGGATTTATGAATTATTATCATGAGAGGCAATCCACTAAAAAAAATTGAAATATACATTTTAGTGTATGGCATAGCATATGTGAACAAGCAATATAAATTAATATTTCAACTAGATTAATAGAACCCAATAAAATATAACTGGTATTTGAACATAGATCTTTTTAACAATGTCTAGGCAATCTAACCTTTGAAGTGGAGCATAATTTATATTTAAAAAAATCAGATACTGTGATCTCAGCTTGCAGCCAGTCACAATGTGATCTACAGTTTAATGTGGGGCCTCGCAGTCACACTGAGGAGAGGATACTATACCCCATTCATACCGAAAGTCCTGGTAGATACCCTGTGAGGTGCAAATCCTATTTAGGATTGTTCATTGCTGATGTGGTAGTTCAAAGCCTGGCACTCTTTTTGTGGAGTATGAAGCTAGTTCACCTCCTCATAGTGCACCCTGGACAGCATGAAAGTGTGAACTAAATGAACTAACAGCTGCTGTAGCCAGACTGCTTTGTAGACTTTCATGGCTTTCAAAATACATGGCAACGAAAATGAAAACCTTTTCAGGCCCAAATGACGAGAGAAATCAGGAACGTTATTTGAATTTGCCAAATCAATGTTGAAGGGCTCAGCAGATCCAAGAGTCAATATATTTCCAAACCTTTTTTGAAATATACAGTTCAAGTAGTTATCAACACATAGTTCAATTACAAGCTCATCATGTATTAACCTATAATACTAAATCA
This sequence comes from Daboia siamensis, assembly GCA_024449315.1. Classification (NCBI taxonomy): domain Eukaryota; kingdom Metazoa; phylum Chordata; class Lepidosauria; order Squamata; family Viperidae; genus Daboia; species Daboia siamensis. The sequence goes on along the minus strand of JAKJMR010000436.1, from coordinate 299,892 downwards.
CCTGCCTGAACAAATCTGCACTACTCTTAGGAAAAGCCCACATTAATTAAAAGTAATTGTGGGGCACAATCAGCATCAGCAACGACGGAGCTGGTAGTGTTGGTGTCTTTGAAAAGCCCAGATTCTTCCTGTAGGGCAGCGATATTTGGTGGTGAAGTTATCTTTGGAAAACACTGGAGGACAACACAAATCTGGGCCCATATATTGTATGGTTCACTGAATACCACGAATAGCTTCACATGCTACACATCTATTCTGCAGCAAGGTTAAACATCCTGACTTAATTTTTATACTTACTTTCAGGCATAGGTATTAGTTACAGAATCTATTTTAAATAAAGTTGGACATCCCATTGTAGCTGACAATACTATATGTTTTTTGTTCTTAAAGTATTTCATTCTGAAACAAATGATAGGTTGTATCAAATCCCATAGACCAAAATTGTAGTTTACTCCCATATTATTCTATTATTTTCTTAGAACAGATTTTTCCTTTGCCTTCTATACTCCTCTGTGCTTCCTGTTCACAAATGGGACACAAGATGGTGCAAAGGACCGCACCAGGAAAGGGGTGTGGAGTCAGTAGAAATGAATGCATAAATTATTTTCCATTGACAAAGGTTTCTACTCGAGAGAATTTTCTAATTGCTCAGACTTTTTGACTCTTAGAAAACATGATAATTCAACAGTAATGGAGACTTCTGAAGTTGTACAACATGATATTCATCAGCTGGATTCCATTCCAAGGCTTAGTCACCTTCTTCCCAAATCCCTCCAGGTCTGAATGCTGAACTTTTCTTTATGCCTAGCCCTGAACTTAAAACATGTTTATGGAGATAATTTAAGATAAAAACATACCTGGCTGCAGCCTCTTTTTTCCCATCTTCTAATGTTCTCCAGTGAATGTGATCTCCAAAACCTTGGAAGGAGAGAGCGAAATTATACTGTCTGATTTAAAATAGTGACCCCCAACCTTTTATGGCACAAGGGACAGGTTTCATGGAACACAATTTTTTCACAGACTGGGGGGGCGGGGGGATGTTTTTGGTTTCACTCACTTGTCTCCCACTCACCTCCAACATTACTGAAAAGCCATGGACTGCTACTGGTCCACGGCCTGGGGTTTGAGGACCCCTTATTTAAAACTTTTATTACGGTAAGTAAAAATATCTATCATGTGCGAATACTTAGAAAGGTAAACACAAATGACATTTTTCAGAAAGTCCTAAGTGACTCCATGAAATCTTACGAACTTACTCTATAGTAAGCAATTTCATATTTTCACTGTGAACTGCATTATGTCCTTTCTTTCAGAACTGAGTTAGTGAAACTCCACATAAAATTATATTGCCTCAGCACAGGTCAGTAAGTATATGATATTACAAAAATTACAGAGGTTGTGACATGAAAGGAAAGCTTGTTTTAAAAAGACTTATAACAAAAAGTTGCACAATTAAAAAAAACCCTTATTTTAGGACAAGCTATTTTAGATACATTTTTATAGCATTACAGTTTAAATGCATGTTATTATTTTCACATATTAGAAACTATGTGACATAACTTTCTATACATTTGTAGAACAATATAGGGCAGTGATGGCGAACCTTTTTGAGACTAAGTGCCCAAACTGCAACCCAAAACCCACTTATGTATCATCGGGTGCCGGGTCAGCGTTGCCCATTTGGATGGGCATGGCTACAGTGGGTGGGAGCAGACTGGATGGGACTAAACAATCAATTCCAACTTTGCGAGATTTTTTTTTCCTGCGAGAAGTTGAAATTGATTAATTGATGGAACTTTTTTTTTTTGCACACGGCGGCAGAGGCCTAAGGCGAAAAGGTTTTATAAAACCCAGTGGAAGGCATAGGACTGGGGAGAGGGTGTGCGTGCCCACAGAGAGGGCTCTGTGTGCCACCTGTGGCACGCGTGCCGTAGGTTCGCCACCACGGATATAGAGCTTCCAACATAGCCTTTAATGGAGCTCAGTACCTTGAAAACCTCTCTGTTTTTACAATAACAGCTATACGCAGCATTGGCTGCTTATAACAAAAATTCCAAATTATGCTTATCCCAAAGCATAATATAATTAGAATAGTTTTCAAATCTTACTTACAGAGTAAAAACATTTATTTTTTGCTAGGTAATTGCAGAATAATTCAAGGTGCACAAAGAACAGAACTTCCCTTTCTTAGAATAACCAATGTTATGTTAGCTTTATATTTTTTCTTCCCAAAGAAAGTATCACATCTCTCCCTGAATACAAAAGCTGTGTGAAAATGTCACTGACAGTGAGAATTGTCAGTGCATTATTTTCTATGAGGGTTGTATTGCATTATATTGTATTGCATTTTCCATGAGGGTTGTATTGCATTCTACAAAGCAAGTAAGCCTATTCTGAAATGAAGGTCAGATAGAAAAAAGCATCCTGAGAAATCATAATCAAGCAACAGGAAAAGCAAAGAACTAAAATTTAAAAATAGTTCAGATACTTCAATCTATATTTGGCAGACAGCAGGAAATCCCCAGGAGTAACTTGTCAGCGAATAATATAATACTTGGTGGGGCAGCACTGGATAGACTCAGTCATTTCCTCTCTTCTTGCTTAAAGTTTAAAGAAGGTACTATGCAGACATAAGTGGCACTTTAAGGTGTGTATGTGGCCATTAGAGGTTGGTTATTCCTACTGTAACTTAAATAAGATTCATGTCTGTTCATCTCACCTGATCATCCACTAAAAAGAATTGATACAATGGCAGAAAAAGCAGGATAAGGAAATCCAGTTTAATTTTAACTGATAAATTATTAGAAGACATGCCCCATTACCTACTTTATTATCTTTAACTAGTAGCAAACACCTAATTGACTCTAAGAAATCATTTAATAGAGCTTTAAGAGCTAAATGCAAAATTGTGCATTAGACCACCACTTTAGAATAAGATTAAAAATTTATGACTTGAACTTTGGAAACAGAAATGTTATAGGTAAATCTCTGAACTATATTTACAGTAATATATTCTTAGAAATCGTTCAACGACTATCTCATGGTCTGTAGCAAATTTGCTCTCGATGCTTCGCGAGATCGCAACTCTAGCGATAAGAATTACACGATAAACCTGAAGATTTTTGCAGTGGTTCAAACCCTCCGCGCGGAAACTTTTGCTTGTTCCAAGTTTCTCCCCTCCAAAGCAGAAGCATAAAAAGAAAACAAGGGAAAAAATGTGTTTCTAACCTTTTCCAAGCGGTTTTTCAGTTGCAGCCGCAACGAACCAGTGGCAAAAGGAAGAAAAAAGGAGAGGGGAGAGCGATGCGAGGTGAACTCTCATTTTGGCAGCTCGACTCCTCTCGAGGGTTGAGTCGCCGGTCAGCCTCGCCGCGGAACCCGATCAATCCAAGTCAGCGCTCTCGTGAAAAAGGAAGTGATGCTAATGGGGCGGAGCTGGGAGGGATTTGTTCGATGTGAGTCCGGGGTAAATTTGAAGGAAACAGTGTGTTCTCCAGCTCTTTAGTGGATGATTCAACCTATATAACTCTCAAGATTTTTTTTTTTGGCGGAGGGGGGGAGGGGGAAGGTTCGGAATATAATCTGAGCTGTTTATTCCTTTGAATGGAATCCGAACTCGAATCAAGGGCCCAGGAACGGCAGCAACCAGTTTTAAGTTATGTGAAACTATCCGGGAAAATATGATTGAGCCCATTCTGCACTAATTTGAAGCGCTAACCCGTTTCGTATTGTGTTCGGTGGGATTTACGTTCTTACTTGCCTACCGAGTAGACTTTACTCTCGCATACGGGGGATAGAAAGGAGGAAATGTTGCACTGCCACTTTCAAAAACTTGAAATTTTATTCTTTTGCATGAAAGAGCGATCTCAAAGAACGCGGCCATCCGGCTTCCACGGAAGCAGTTAGCGCGAACAGCTCCAGCACCTTAAAAACAACAAAGCGATGGAGTCCTGTTGGCTATGCCTAAGGAAAACCACAACTCCCAGCGTCCATCGCTGTAAAAGTATTTTCTCCCCCCCCCTTTTTTTCCCCCCAATGGTCGTGCATAGCCAGAGCCTTTTGCACTTGCCCGAAGCCGGAGCCGTGGAAGGGCGGGTCTGCCGGCGCCCATTTTATACACCCGACTCATTTTGTCCGCCAATTGGATGAGAGGGGCGGGGCCATGGTCCCGTGGTTCCAGGCCTTCTTGGTCCAGACCCCTCTCTCCCCCTCATCTCTCCGCCATCTTGTTGTTGCCGCGTGTTGCTTTTGGAAGGCTCGTCGGACTGAGGTGAAAACTTCCTGCTTGACCCTCTGATGCTCTTGCGTCCCTCACGACCCCCGCAAGTCAAGCCGGTGGTTGCTTGGCCGGCGCGCAGGGCGCCATGGACGGTGGGAGGGGCCGCTGGTGGGCCGAGGAGCGAGGGGGAGGAGAGTGGGCCTGGCAAGTAGTCGCCTCCGGGAAGCCCCGGTTACCTTGGCTTATTTCGCATTTCGGGACCTTTTGCCTGACCGCTCGCGCTTTCCCTTTGTCGGGGTTGGTTTATGTGCTTCCGGTCGTGTGAACGCACCTTTTCTGCCGCCAGCCCGAGACTAGCGAGCTGTCTCGTGGACCTTTCGCAGGCTCCACCTCTACTCTCTAAAGCACAACAGTGGCGTTTCTTCTACCCCTAAAGTGAATGAGTATTTTTTTTTTTCCGGGCCCAGCATCTCTCACCTTCCTGCAAAGTCGCACCTCATTCTCCTTCCTTGAAGGAGAAATCTTCCCCTGGATTGCCTCCAGCCCTTTCCTCAGGATTGAATGCTTCGCTCCAGCAATTTTAACACCAGGAGCTTCCCTCGTTGGGCTGGGAGAGGGAGTTTCGTCAGGCCACTTTTCCCCGCTTTGGGTTCTGGAGTTGTTAGTATGCAGCTTTGAAACCCGCTATAGATTCTTTCACGTGTCTCTAGTTTTCTCCTCATCGCTACTCCTGTTTCTACTCCCATTTCTAATTTTGTACGACTTGGTCTTTACTGTCTTTTCTCAGTGTTTTTTTTTTCTTCTTCTTTGCATTATATCTGGGTATTGCAAAACTTTCTACTTTCTACAAATTGAGGTAATAGAAAAAGGTCATTAGGTGTATGAAATAAGGCTAATTATTGTTGTGAGTAATATCAATCTTTATGTCATGAGTAGGATAATTAGCCATCAAATCAGCAGTTAGATTTCTTTGACATGCCAGGTTCCAAAGCAGAAAGGATCTTGGCCTTCTTAATAGATGTCTATTTTCCAGGAAGAATATATTATATCCTCCCTCAAGTACTTTCTGTGCTTGTTTCACCTACTTCGGTTACAGATGTGCCCCGGTTTAATTAAATATTAAAAATATTAAAATAAAAACTGTTCCAATACAATACATCTTCCTATTCCATTTATATTTTCCAGATTGATGATCACTGACAAAGGAAATTATTTTACCTGTTTCTGAGAACATCTTTTTCTCGCTGTCTTGATTTTGGGTTTAATTTTTGTAGGGTCCTTTTCTGTTTCCCCTTTTAATATGTTCTCATTTTCAATTACAGATATTTCAATTCTGCAAAGATTTAAGTCAGTTAATTACCTTAGAGTTCTATATAGGTGTGGTGGAATATGACATTTTGTTAATACTAGAATGAGAAAAAATGCATCCTAGGGTTTAACTTGCTGAAGCTTCACATGCTCTGCTACCCTAGGCACAGAACAGCATGGTTAACATTAAAGGGCATATCACTGCTAACACAGAATAAAAATCTAAACTGTAACTAATGTTAGGATGATTTGATTGATGATTATGTGCAGAAATTGGTTATTTTTAACTCTTGGCTTGTTGGAACAATGCTGGGAAATATTGCATGTGGTATAACTACAGGAGATTCTAAGAGTTGGCACAGATAGAGCATGAAAACAAACGACAAATGTATTCTATATAACATGGGAAAATGTAATAGATACATATTTTATCATTTAGTATATTTTTTGTAAAGTACTGTATGCCTTCACATAATCATTAAACAATAAAGAGTTAACAGTTTATAGAAACAGTTAAGTCAGTCATTTTGAAAAGGTTAGATTGTAGAGGAAGGCTCCATGCTATTCCTATATAGAAGAAAGCATTTTGACCTATAAATGACTCTCAGGAGGTCATCTTTAAAAAGACTTCCCTTGATGTTAATATTTGTTCATATTTATTTCAGATAAACACCCCTCCACATAATGAAAAGTAAAACGCTGACACTCTTATGATATGCTTATACGTAAACATAGTTTTATAGAAAATAAAACTATTGTTTATTTATAGAAACTACTTACAGAAAACTGGCTGTTTGATGGGTTTTCTGTATTTTTGTAGAATTGTAGAATTATAGTTCTACACGTACTTCCTCAAACCCATCTAAATTTTGTTAGAATTCTACTATAGAGTGAATCAACTTGTGGATTATATATTCATATTTCCCATCTATTGAAGGTAGCCTCATATAAAAGGTAAAGGTTCTCCTGCATATGCGTGCTAGTCGTTTCCAACTCTTAGGGGCCGGTGCTCATCTCCGTTTCAAAGCCGAAGAGCCAGCGCTTGTCCGAGGACGTCTCCATGGTCATGTGGCCAGCATGATTAGACGCCAAAGGCGCAGGGAAGTGGTCCCTATTTTTCTACTTGCATTTTTATGTGCTTTCGAACTGCTAGGTTGGCAGAAGCTGGGACAAGTAACAGGCGCTCACTCTATTACGCAGCACTCGGGATTCGACCCACCAAACTGCCGACCATCTGTTTGACAAGCTCAGAGTCCTAACCCACTGAGTCACCGTGTCCCTCACTGAGCCACCGCCTCATATAGCTGTAGACCAGGGGTGTCAAACTCAATTTCATTGAGGGCCGCATCAGCATTGCGGTTGCCCTCAGGGGGCCGGGTGGGTATGGCCTGGGTGGGCGTGGCCTACTGGGTGGGCATGGCTAGAGTTCATATGGCCTACTGGGTGGGCGTGGCCAGCTCTACATCATTCGCATCAAGGGTGCCTATGGGGACCTAGGCAGGAATGGGGCAGATCTGAGGGTCTCTGGCAGGAGGAGGGTCTCTGGGCCAGGGCCAAGGCAGTGGGGGCCGATCCCTCACTGTTTCCAGGATGGCTTCGCGGGCCACATGAAACCACTTCATGGGCTGCATCCGGCCCCCGGGCCTTGTGTTTGACATGTCTGCTGTAGACAAATGACTATTTCTTATAAGTTTTGCACCATAGGGGATTATGAGCCTTATAATGCTGTTCTAAAATTCATAGTAAAAAGATAAAATACCAATGTAACTAACTTGTATTTACATTGACGTTGCCATATCCTGATCCTATGCTTTTCTATTTCTTTAATATTGTACCAGGATCAAGGAATGATTTAGAATTACCTGGACATAAGTGGATAAAGGTGGACTTAATTCTGATTAGCTTCCATTTTTATGTGATAGATTTCTATTATAGAGTTCCCCAACCTTTCTGGCTTTGTGGACTGGCGGGGGAGGGAATGATTCTGCGCAAGTGACAGGGAAACATGCACGTGCACATGTGCAGCTCCAGTTGTGCAAGCCTGGAGCACTTGCGTATGCATTCACCTGCTGCTCATGGAAGTGGGGATGCGCGTGGGCATGCTCACTCGCCATTTCTGTGGCCTGGTTCCGAATGGCTCAAGGCCTGGTAGTGAGCCGTGGCCTGGGATTCGGGACCCCTGTTCTACTGTATTGAGGAAGAGGAAAAACTTTTCTCACAGGGTACATATTCTCCCTAGTGCCTTTATTTTATTTTGTATCAGTGAATATGTGCTATTCACTTCATAGATAAAACAAACATTGATATTAAGATCAGTGTGTCAGGGCAAAACCGGTGATAATTAGGAGTGAAGGTGGAGTGTGCAACTTCCTTTTCCCCTTTCTGATAAAAGACAGCCACATTTTTTTTCCTCCAAATAAATTGGGTTCAGGAATAAGTATGGATTTATTTTTGGTAAGTTGCTGATATTTTATTATATTAAAATATATAAACTTGATGTTTTGAAAGACAGTTCTTTAAAAATGAATTCTGGATTTGTCATAAGCCTAGCTAGTATATTTATTTTTCAGATAAACCAAGATGAATCAAGAAAAACTGGCTAAACTTCAGGCTCAGGTCCGAATAGGTGGAAAGGTATGAATAGTGAATATAGGAATATTCTAGAGTGTATAATTACTGCATATATTTGTGTAGGTGGATATACATATAGGTGCAAAATATTAATATAATAAAGACTTGTTTCACAATTCTATTTTCCACAGCCTGTTGTCCATCCTGATCTATTCAGCAGTTATAGACATATTAATCCGGACTTTTTCCTTTTTTTGGAAAAAAACATGCAAGTTGCTTTTGAATGTTATTATCTAAAAGCAGAACTGATTTTCTCATTGAAAGATCCAGTGCTATATATTAAAATCAATAGACGTTATGTTTCCTAAACACCCATTAGTAGCAGTTTTTGCTGATATGAGATAGAAAAGAGATTGTATGAGCCTTAATGGAAAAGCAACAAAAACAGTGCCTGCCCCTGTAAATAGAATTACCTAGGGATATGAGGACTGCACACAGACCATGTATACATGCATTTAACATATGACCACTTACTGTAAATTGGGATGCTTTGGCAAAGTAGAAATAAATTAGAATTTTCAACTGAGTTGGATAAAAATCTTTTGAAATAGGTTCCTGCCTACAAAATCTAATGCTGAAAGGCATTTTATTGTAGTTGTAAGTCCTTTTTGATTTAAAAAAAAAGTTTATAAATAATTTTTAATGTAAGTAGATATGACAAGTTTTGAAACAATTCACGTATGTATATTTTATGTCTCAGGGTACAGCTCGTAGAAAGAAGAAGGTAGTCCACAGAACAGCAACAGCTGATGATAAAAAACTTCAGAGTTCACTCAAAAAATTGGCAGTAAACAATATTGCTGGCATTGAAGAGGTACATCAATATCAATATTTTAAGTTGTATTGAATGTTTTTCATAGTCTTCATAATTGTAATGGTTTTATATTCATAGAGATTATGAAATAGTTGACAGGTAGTCTGTAGTCTAGTACAGATTGTTTCAGAGATTCATTTCTGAAATGCAACATTGTTTTAAATTTGTGGGAGAGAGGGAAATGGTAAGAGAAAATCCTACTCTAAAGGTTGATAGACTTCATATCTTATGTCTCTGAAAGTCTGAAAACAGGTCCCTTGGTTCTAGCTTTATTATTTGAAAACATTAAAATGATTGGCGTTTTAATCAACCTGTCAACAATATAAGGTAACCTTTGCTTATAATTTATTTTAGATAAAGAATAGCAAATAGCATTGAATCAGATCTGTAATAGTTGCATGCTTTACATTCATGCTGTATGTTAAATTGTGCTAAAGAAACTATGGATAAAACGTGTTTACATAGTGTTTAGTATTTAAATTAGACAAGAAGTAAGCACTGAACATGTAAGTAAATTAGGGTATATCCAGATAATAAGAATACTTAATCTGAAATAGATTGAAAAGTAATTCTTTTAAAAAATGAGAATTACAATTTTGCAAATAGTTTTTATAATTTTTGTGAAGCACTAGGCATCAGTAACATATGAGACATTTTTAGCAGAATCAAAATGCAACAAAACAAATTGTGACAAAGTAGAGTTGTATTAATTTGTAAGCCTTTGAGGTGAATTATCCTAATTTATTTTGCATTGCTCAAAATAAAGAGGTCAGCAAGCTAAGAATGTAAGTTTCTGTTACCTTGGTATATTACTCCATATGCATAAGTTCTAATAAATCTATATTTAAAACAGGTGAATATGATAAAAGATGATGGAACAGTTATTCATTTCAACAATCCAAAAGTCCAGGCTTCACTCTCAGCAAATACTTTTGCAATTACTGGTCATGCCGAAGCCAAACCAATCACGGAAATGTTACCTGGCATTTTAAGCCAATTGGGTGCCGATAGTTTAACAAGTCTTCGAAAGTTAGCGGAGCAGTTCCCAAGACAAGGTAAGTACTATGTATATTGGTCATGACTGATAAAAAAAGAGAATAAGGGATTTCTTGAATTGGAATCAGGTTGCAGGTGATAGAGTTATAGTAAGTATTCATGAAATCTTGTAATAACTTCATAAAAGAAGAATAACTATTAAAAAGTTACTTGAATTATGCTTATTAATTTGAATTGCAAAGTTGGGCAAAACAAAATAAATGGAACAGGAAAGCAAGAATGGACTTAAATTCTTCTCCTGTAGCCCAATCAAAACTTACATCAAAAGGGTTGGTGGAGAGGATCCTTAAAGAGCTCCATTCAGTGAAGGGAAACAAGCTGTAAGTCTGTATTTTGAAAAGAATGTTCATATAGACACATTTAGCAAGCAGTGAATTTACAGCAGCTTTATAATCCAGATAATTAACTATATCAACGTGAATTCTTGAAATAAATTAACATTTTTATTTTTTAGTGTTGGATAGCAAAGTACCAAAATCAGAAGATATTGATGAGGAAGATGACGATGTTCCTGGTAGGTTTGGATTAATTTGAAAATAATTTATCTTTTGCTGCATGACTTTTGAATTAATTCAATTAGATTAGAAGACTGTTCCAAGAATGGAGATTTCTTTAAAAAAGTGTTTCATCAGTATGACACACAATGTATAAAAGGTACTTCTTAGAAACAAACACAGAATTTTGCTACATACTAATTATGAAGTACGGGAAGTCTCTAGGTTAAAAACAAGTTTAGTTTTTTAATAAACAAATTCCATTTAACTCAAATTTGTAAGTGAAAACTTGAATTTATGAATGGTCTGACTATTATTAAAAATGGCAGGTGGTGTTTTCCTTCTTGAGGTGACAAACCACTGAAGCTATGAAATATTTTTTATGAATTGTAGAAAACTGGCTGTATATTAAAAATAGTACATTAAAAATATTGGGTAGCTTCAGTTTGTCTGTTCACAGGATTATTCCCTTTGCCATTTTTTGTAGTAGGCAGCTTGTTCTTAAGTATAAGTTGTTTGTAAATTGGACATTTTTAATCTGGGGACTGCCTGTATGAATGTACAGTGGTACCTTTGAAACTTATCAAATTTGGTATTCAATGCATTTTGACATGAACATTTTGTCATTGTTTGGTACTCAATGCACAAGCTAGAACTTGTTAACGTTGGCTGCTTTGTGACTTGCTACATTATTCCTTATGGGAAAATTTTGGTTGGTACTCATTGCTTTTGGTGCATGTTGTGCTTTCCCAGAACCAATTAACAATGAGTACCGAGGTACCACTGTATGTTGTTGGCTCCATAACAGAATTGAATCTAGGAGCTGTTTTTATTATTTAGTGTCTGAAGATAGGAGCAATTGGAAGTTGGTTAATGCACCAAAATACGTTATAATAATTCCTTAAAGGCAAAAAATGTAAGCATTTGTAAGTTTTGAGGTTAAAACAGGTTTAATTCTTTCACTACTAGACAATCCATGACACACTGGCTTATTCTTTCAGAGATTACTTATTTAACTAAACAGATAAGCAGAATGGACAGGCAAAAAAGCAGCAGGAGAGAGCGTGACCTCTGACTTACTGCTGGCTTCTCTATTGACTTTGCTTGTAGGAAGCTGACAGGGAGTATTGGAAGTCACAGTCACGGGACTGTGACTGAGCTTAGCAGTGCTGCAGCAGCCACAATTTTGTGAATACAACTGGTTTGAGCATCCTTGAAATATTCCAAGGAGTAATGGGGTCTGCATTTCATTCACGTTTTTTAAGTTGGCAGATTCAATTATCTTGATTTATTTAAGGTTACAGATAGACAGAAGAATTTTACTAATATATAAATACTTTGAACTTCTAAATAATGCATTTTTAATAACAATGTTTTTGAGCCTATTATATATTTCCATCTTTTCCAGATCTTGTAGAAAACTTTGATGAAGCATCAAAAAATGAAGCTAATTAATTCATTAATAGTTCTGGAAGTTGACATGGACTAGATTTAAGAAATCAGCTGTGTGGTTCCAAAGTTTTACAAAAACAGCGAACATGACCCGTTTAATAGTTCAATAATATAAAATATTTTGTATTTTAATTATGCTGTTTGTTCAGCATTTCCTGTCAGTTGATTTTTGCATTTTGCACTTACTCCAGGATCTACCTTTTCAGTTAAAAAGCAAAAAAAATAAGACATTTTCAGTGCAGATTAAGGTGTGTGCGTGTGTGTGTGTGTGTGAATGTATGTATGTTGCTTAACGTGCAGTTGAGGAAATTGGAGAGCAGATGTTGATTTTCCCTTCGCCCTCTAAAATGGAAATAAAAGAAAACTTTAATTTGGCTAAAGTAAACTTTTTATTGCAATAAGATAGTTCTTGTAAAATAATGAAAAAAGTAATAAATTGGGGATACCACTTATTACTTAACATTTGGTTTTAATTTCTGTATTAACTATTATATTTACAAATGTACTTGACCATACTGATGGTGTATTTGTGTAGTTTCTCATCAGCCTCCTTTTGATTTTAATTTCTACCAAAGATAGGTTATCAGTATGCATGTTTATTGCAACTTTTAAAAATATTACACATAAGAGCTTCTCTTTTACTTTTAAAAGCTCTTTTCATGTTCATCTTAATAATAAACGTGGGTTGCGTTTACATGCTATCAGATACTCTATTTTGTCTTCAGTGAGACACCCTGTTTTTAGGTTGAGCCAAACAATCAATGCTGCATCTCTAATTTTTCTTGTCCTCTATAAGAAACTTGGTGATACACATATTTACATTTACTGAGATAAAGATTGGAGGATACATTCTACAGCATTCATTGCCTTGTGTTTTTTCTTGGTACGCTACTTTCAGCTAGTCCCTTTTCAAGATTCTGTGCGTGGTTTGATCTCTTTATCTCAGCTAGGCAATACATTTATTAGCCTGGGTGTCTTTTCCAGTAGTTTTATTTTGCTTCGATAGGGGATTATCGCTTCTTTTCTGTTCATATTTTCAATTAGAAAATAGTGCATTGTCATACACGGGTTATTTTGTTAAAAAGCATAATAAATCTATTATTATAATTTTGCTCCTAAGAGCAGGTAAACTTTTTACTTTTGGACACTAAAATCAGGAAATGTAACTTGGAATCTATAGACTTCATAAGGAAAGAGCTAAATGTACTGGCATTAGCATTTCACAAAGGTCTAATAATCCATCAGTTTTGAAGGTAACCTTCCTTACATTTATCTGCATTCTATTGTGGGTTGATGTTGTATTGCAGTCACTTCTGTAAACATGACCCCTAATTGTTAGGTAATAGTGGCAGTAAATGTCTGAAACTTTTCAAACAAAGGTGCTTGATATAATCTTTGCAGTTGAAGCTCTTGTTTCTTCAAAGAAACTTTGCAATGAAGCATAATTGTAAATCTTCCTGAGGCCAATCAGGGCTTGAAAAACCTTTTTTTTCCCCACAGCTTATTTTGGAATACTTAGATATATCTGCTTTTTCTGCTGATATATGTACCCAGCAACTATATTTTGAGGCATATAGCATTCTAATAATATCAGGCTGACTTCCCAAAACAGATTTTGTAATGTCATCTGGACTGCTCACTAGATTTTATAGATTTTCTTGTTCTATTTTATATAATACGTGGATCTTAATAAAATAATTCGAAGGAGGTAATGTTCCCTCATGTGTGTTAACTCTTCATACAGCAGAACAAAATATGGATACGCAACCTGTTTAACTATAGTACGTTGACTGTGCCTCATTTTTGAAAATATTCTCTTACTGCAGAATGTACACATGCAGTTGATAAATATACTTTTTACATTGCTTTTGCCCTAAGAGAACATCTAGAAATCTCTTTGCAAGGAACTTTTATTGATTAATATGGTCATTTAAAAGTTCATAACAATGCAGTTAACATGTTTGGAAAAGAGAATTTAATGTAAACTATTGTAAATTGAAAGAACTGTTGATTACTTAATGCTTTCTTTTCCTGAGGTATTATAACATAAAATAATTAAACTGATAACTGAAAATATAGTCCATTTTAAGATTTTGATTATATCGCTCTAACTTCATTTGCTATTTATGTGGAGCTATCGGCATCCTGAAATAAATTAAGCATTTTAGTTATGATACCATGGGAACAAATGCAGTAATGGTAATTTTTCATTTGCTCATTTGTCCTTAACAAGTAATTACCTCATGTTCTTATTAAGTAGCAATGTATTGACATATTCATATGAGGCAGTAGGCTACAGAAAGATTAATTGAAGTATGAATTTTATTGATTGTATTCTTATATGATCAGTTGGTGTGATTTGAACCTCTTTTTGAGGTATTTCTTTAGGTTCATAGCTTAATATATTAGACAGGTCCAGTGATTAAAATTTGCATAAATAGTTTATTGTTAAGACAGGCCATTTCCAAATCTTTTAAGAAACATTCTTCTAATCCCAGTTAAATGTGAATTATGGTGGTATAGTGCTCAGATTTTAGCTTGTCAGCAAACTTGTTAATTACATTCCTGTACCTTTAGTATCTCTGTCAAAAACTGATATAATATAGTGCCCAGATTCAGATAATCTGAATGGTTGATTATATATATTTCAGATTATCTCAGCGATTACATAGGGAGAAGGTAAATTGTATTATATGGATAATCTAACATGAGTAATCACTTTGGTTTGCCTTTTACTGGTCCTACAAAATTTCAGTAGTTTTTTTAGTAAAAGCTTGAAATAAAACAAAAGTTATTATTTAACATTTCTAGCTTTTCATTTCAATTGATTTAATGTTGGAGAGAAGGAGAAAAAGCTAGATGGTTTAAATATTAAAAAGAACTATTTTGTCCATATACTCTTTGGAACAAAAAGATGTTTATGAATAGAACAGAATAGAATAATAACTTTGTCATTTTAAATGTACACCAATCGGCATACATTAAAATGAAATTTCGTTGCATTCCATTTTCAGAGTCACCACCTCCGATATACACTACATAAATATGACAAAAATAAATACAGAATTATGCATATACCCACTTATACGACACAGAAACAACAGTCTAGTTTGGGTTATGTATACATGTGCATGGCGAGAAAAATCTTGCAAGTCTGAATATTTTGTTTGAATATTTTCCCACAGTGCAGTTTTATTAATAAGACCAGCCGCAGCATCTTTGTTGATATGTAATGTTAAATCAGGGTTATTAAACCATAGTTTGTTGATAAAAGTGATATATACCTGGTTTACAAATGACACTAAAGACAGTGAATATGTTCTTGCATTAGGCTAAAACCAGCAAAATTCATTATCACTTAGTATATGTGAATAAGACTGCTGTGAAAAGTATTCATTTGCTGACTATATTTCTCATGGTAGATGGATGTTTGATGGCACTACAAATAAGGGCAACTAGATGTAAATGAGTAGGAAGAAGACATTTGTTAGGTTGCTTATTACTTTTAACGGGGTGGGACTTAATTGGCAGCTTGTTTTTGCCCAGAACTTTTAATACAGCCAAATGCAGCTGTCCACTACTGCCCACATATCTATATTGACAACCCTAGTTTTATTCCTTTACCCGATTGTTTCAATTCTAAGCAGTAGCCTGCTTAAGAAAAGTATTAACTTATATGATGGTATCATAATAAACATAGAAAAACATATGATCCAAGTTTTTATCTTCTGTTTTTAGATTTCCCTGTTAATCAAAATTTCATTACTGAAAGATGACTATTCTCTTAATATTGTTTTAAAAAAACTTATTTGAAAGCAATTAATTGAACTGTTAATTGGTCCCATTTACTAGGATCAGCTAAAAGCCACAGAAAATAGCGCTTTATTGAAATATCTCAATCTGAAAATAAACTTTGCAATCAGCGTAATAACCATCTGTTCCTGCCTCCTAAAATTGTAGTTCCTTGTCCTTGTTTTAGAAAAAGCAGGAAGTATGGAGCAGCCATATGTCTACAGTTAGTATTTATTGGGAATATTGGTTCTGCCACCTATGAAGGGAATGATGTTCACAACAGTTGAGTAAAGTTGAGAAATGTGCTATTAAACTATTGATTATATTACAATTATTTTTATATTGCCAATTAAAGCAGCTCTAGACAGTTTCCAGTAGCACATTAAAATCATCCATAAAATCCAAAATATTGAAAACATTAGATCTTTATATGTTCTATAAAATCCTTTTTGTAAGAGCAAACACAGGATCCCAGCTCCTAAGCATTACTGAATTTGCATTCCTTTGCATCTTTAATTAGTTTAAATTCCATTGGAGGCAGGTGATTTACTTTTAAGTTAGTGTGCATTTATATAGCATGAGGAGGGGAACTGCAATTTCAGGATCACCTGTTGGCACCAAAGTATTGTAAACAGTGGAACCACTATTCCAGCTCCTGCAGAAGGAGGAACTAGAATATATTTCATAATTATTCTAAAACAGCTAATGACTAGTACCAATAAACTGACCTCAGTGATGCAGATAAGATACCAAATCCTGTACAAACATGGATGGGAACTCTTCTAATACTTGCTTTGGCAATACTGTTGTAGCACTTCTATCACCACATCACCAGGAAACATTTATTCTACCTACATGACTATCCATCAGCAGAAATAAGCTAGTCTCTACATAATAAAAGAAATGGACATAATCTAACATCAAAAATAGTAGCCTAAAGTCAGCAGGGAACATTTTAACTCACTAGAATATTCTGTGACCTTAGAATGGCTTTCCTTGACAAAAGAAATCACAAAGGGGCATTTCATAGTGAATTCCTGAGCCGTGTTTTGTCAGATTTAATGCCTTTTCTCACAGATTGAGACAAAACTGCTTATTACACCAATGGGGTTACTCAGTCATCCTATGACTTTTCACCCAAGACTTGTATAATTATCTTAAATCATTGTTTTGTTAATTATCACTCCCTATAGGTAATTCTGTCTCACTATTGCTCTCTCACCTGACAAACAGTATATAGAACATAGCACACTCTTATACTCCTTTCTTAGCTATATATCTGGTGGTTGAGATCTTATGTGTTAGTCTGCAAGGCACCTCAAGAGTTTGGCTTTTGAGGGCTATTCCAGAAATTGTTTTTACACAGAGCCTTGCCCCACTCACTGTTAAAAGAGTAGCTACCCTCCTATCCTTCAGTTAACAGAAAACTATTGACAACTGACTTGAAATATGTGGAATTTGAATAGAAAATGCTGTAAAGAATACATCAGTTACCAAAATTTCAAAAAAGTCAGATACTAATACTCAAACGCATCTCAAATCACATATACTAGGAAGACAACATATTTGTCATGGCAAATTTTACAGGTAGTCTTTAACAACCACTTGTTTAGTGACCGTTTGAAGTTACGACGGTGCTGAAGAAAGTGACTTGCAGCATCCCCATGGTCACATGATCACGATTTGGGTGCCTGGCAAGTGGCATATATTTACAATGGTTGCAGCATTTCAGGGTCACCGGATTGCCCTTTGCAAGCATCCCAGCTGGCTTCTGCAAGCAGCGTCAATTGGGAAGCCAGATTCATTTAGCAACCATGTAACAATCGTTTGTTTTGCTTAACAACCGTGGCAGAAAAGTTGTAAAATCAAGCACCACTCAAGGAATATATCGCCTAGCAATGGAAGTCGCAATTGTGGTCATAAGGACTGTCTATTCTATACAAAGCAGACACAGGCTTCAAGTGTCTGTGGCACAGGGATAGCTAAATTAAACGTTGAGATCAGAAGAAAACACGCAGAGATGTTGATAACAGCTATGAGGATCCCAAAAGCTGGATTGCCTTGGAAAACAACAACAACAACCCCTGACGTGGGCAGCACAGAAAACCAATTCTTTCTGCCCTCTTAAGGTCACCGAAATACGTGTTGTCCCAAGCCTGGTAAGACCTACCCCAAAACAGAGCGAGTTGTCTTTTTTTTTTTTTTTTTTTGTAGACAAACTGCCCTCTCACGACCCTTGTCAGACGCGTGAGGAGTTTTGGTGCAATACTCCTCTCAGACAAACGCCGCCGTGCGTGGAGCTCGCCGCCTCCGCGGGAGGAAGCCCGTCGGGGAATCCGAGGAGCCGAGCGAGCGGAGAAGCGCGCAATTTCGCCATCTCATCCGCGGCGTCGCTCTACCACGCAGCCGTGCAGCGGTGGCCCGAGGAGGCCCGGTCAGGCGCTGGGCTCGTGCCGCAGTGCCGTGCACCGCCCCTGGAACCTGACAGGGGGCGCTGCTTACCGGTTGCTGTGGTAGCTTCCGAATAAGCTTTGAAGTGAGCCAGCGGCCCTCGCGTTTGGGGATTGAGTGAGGGACGGGCGGGAGGCTCCGCGTCGGCCTTTCTGGCGCTCGGTTAGCGCGAGGCCCACACGGGAGAGGAGAGGGCTCTTCGCCATGCAGGCCCCGCGGCGCCTGCTGCCGTTGCCGCCGCTTTCGGAGGTGAGTGAGGCGCCGGGTTGTGTTTACCCATCGTTGAGCAGCTAAGGCCGGGCTACCTTCTTCCTGGGCCCATAGGAGGGCATTACTAGGCACCCTTCTTTCGGGAAGGAGCAGTTCGGAGATGCGTATCTGCTGGGGCTTTCTCGGGAAGCCAGGAGGATGGTGGAAAAGGAGGCGAAAGGATTCCCCCCCCCCTCTCCCCCGCTCCTTGAGGAGACAGACAAAAGGTTGGGAGCTTTTGAGTGTTGGAATTAAGAGAAAGGCGGGGTTTACATGGAGTAATCCAAAATGAAATAATGTTTTGCCTCCGAGAGGAACTCCCTTCCTAGTGACCTGCGCGTCTTTCGTACGTCTGAGGGAGGTCGAGCCTTGGAGACCTCGAAGGGAAAGAGGGAAGCGCGTCCCCGCTTACCCTTTGCTCGGGGGGCAGATGGCTCTGTCCTTTACAGGGCGCTTACTTAATCGCCTGAAAGTTTGGGGCTTCTCTTTATAGCATCTTCCTTTTTTTTCTTTTTCTTTTTTTTTTTTGGCTTCCCCCCACGTCTAAGGATGCCAGCCAGAAGACGTGGCAGGCACCCCCGAACAACACCGCCGTCCTACTTATCTGCTTATTTTGCTCCTTTAATACGGCCAGGTGCCTCGTTATAGGACTTAGGGGATCGTTTCCATATTCTTCGTTTTGCATCTTCACCTTTGCGTTCTCGTATTCCCTTTTGGCTGCTGGGTAACACCTTACTCCTTCCTGACCCAACTTTTGTAAATGTAAATTTGGCAAATATTGTATTTGCTTGAGAAAATGGTTTATTTTGCCCAGTTTGCACTTTTACATGTGTTGAGCATTACAGCGTTCCCAGCTAGAATGGATTTGGGGAAGAATCAGTTAAAGAATTTACATAATCTAATGCAGTGTTGTGAAGTGAGAGGTATACTCGGTTTTGATTTGGACTTGTGAGATCCATCTACTCGCCTTGTAATTATGGTGAATATCTGCACCCTTTTTTGCAAAAAATAAAGTGGTTAAGATTATAGCTCTTAAATCTTTCATTTTAACTAGATATATTTGTGAGCTCCTGAGTGTCAGTTTTTTTTTAATAGAAATTACATAGTTTTAATTAAATATATAATGTATGAATTCAAACCTTAAAAGTAATTTTCTTCAATTCCTGTTCAGTTCTTTATACAGTTTCTGACAGGTGGCTGAAATTTTTGAAAGCCTCCAGTGAAGTATTGTACATTGGTTTTAGGACACAATTCTATTGCTTAGTATCTCTTACTATCAAAACTTTTCTCCTAATATTTAACATCCATTTTCTTTCTTTTAATTTCAACCTGTAGATCCTTATCCTGTTGTCACTTTTAATAGAAAAGTGGTCTAATCTGCCTTATATTGATCTGCCTTATAGATCAGTGCTAGCATGCTAGCTGGGGTATTCTGGGAATTGAAGTTCATCTTAAAATGGCCAGGTTGAGCAATACTGTTATAGATAATTGTAGACCAGGGGTGTCAAACTGCTGGCCTGCGGGCCGGATGCATCATGGCGAGGCTGTGCCCACCCCATTGCCGGCAATGGAAAAAAAGTCACTATATGTCAGGACATGTCACATGACGTTGCAAGTTTGACATCCCTGATGTAGATTATTATCACACTCCCATTTGTCATCTTTTTTTGCAAGGTAAACTTGTCCAATTCCTTTAACCCTTCCTTCTTGGGCTTAGTTTCAGACTTCATCATGCTACTCCCCTGAACCTGATTCAGGTTGTCTTAAGTCAGTGCCAATTGTAGTGGCCAGAAATGATCAAAGCATTACTATCAGAGTGCAGTGGAATTATTGCTTGCTAATAGATGGATGAAATGCTTCATTAATACAGACCTGTATCATATCACCTGTGTTAGTTGTTATTCATACTGATTGCTGAAGTTTAATTCTAGTGCTCCAAGATGCACTTATTTGATGTTTCCCACCAAGATCAAGACCTCAAACTTTCCTTAATATTCCTCCTACCAGATATGACTTGGTGTTTAAATATACTAAGATTATTCTGAAGCATGAATAGCCAATTCCCTGCCTCGTTATCATTAGCAAATGTAATACACATTCTTTCCATTCCAACTTTTAGATCATTTAGGAAGACATTGAACAGAACTGGAACAAGACCCTGAGTGATCTCACTCAGTATTTCCCCTCTGGACAATTTACAAATTCTCTTTTGGGTGGGTTGTTCAACTGGTTATTACAGATTATCATTTAACAGACATCTTGTTCTTAAGGATATAATTAAAAATCTTGTTAAATGCTTTACTAATATCATGGTGCAATCCCTTTACAACACTTCCTTAAATTATCACTGTCATAAAAAGAAAGAATATTGGTCTGACATTACTTGACAACTCTATACTGTTGTCTAAGTTCTAAGTTCCACCTCTGTTATATTTTGAATGTTTTAACTATTTGCAAAAGTGAAAAATTAACTATTAAAGTAGGCTATTTTTATATTTTATTCTGTTAATTTATAGTTTTTCAGCATGCATGAAAACATAGTATTTATTGCTCAATGTTCTTCCCCTTTTTCAGTAAACTTTCTAGGATAGTCTAGTCCAGGGTTGTCAAATAGGTGGCTCATGGGCAGGATGCGTCACACACAGGCCATGACCATTCCAGCTCCACAAAGGCAAAAAATGTCACGATACATCATGATACGTTTCGTGATGTGATCAAGTTTGACTACTCAATAGAAATGTATGGATAAAAATGTTAGTTATTTTTTAAAAGCAGTGCTGCTATCAGCTGTCATTCTCATATGTAATTCTGTAACATAATGGGAATTTATGGCACTTGAGATGTACAGATTTGAAGAAACCTGGAGAATCGTAAATTTCCAATCCTGGATTTGATTGTATTTTTTTAATAGATACGGTACATTCAAAACCTGAGATCAGGTATCCATGATTACAATTGACAAATGAAAAATGCCAACCTAGATAAATATTTAAAAATGGAGTAGAAGAAAGAGTAAATAAGGGATCACATAGTTTTTCACATTTCTGAAAGTAAAAATGGCATTTCTGCATGGTTTCTGAAGAGAATTTTCAATCTAGGTGGGTAACAGTCCTGAAGCCAATAGGATGTGAGCTTTATTGAATACTATAGTATTTAATTTTGAGTAAAAATGCATAGGATTATTTTTCTAAGATTGTTTTCTTAGATTTGTTCAGCTCTGATTTGAGTGATCTGCTTTCCTTTTTTTTAGCATACAGTAACATGTTACTACATTTGCCAGGGTCTGTGTGTGCAGATTATAAGTTTACTGAAGAAATTTTATTTTATTCTTTACAGTGTGGTTAATGGATAAGAATGTGCTTATGGTTTTTTAGTATGTTAGATCCTGATTATGCTTTATTAATTTCTCCATTGTCCAGTCTTGCCACAAGGGTTTGCATCATTTAGAAGAATAATGTATAGATTATGTTCTTATGCTTACTAGGAACATTAGACAGAGCATACAATAGAAGGAAAACATAGTGCTTATAATGCACTTTCCTCTAATACATTACATATCATGAATAATAGCCCAAAATTAAGTGCCTTTTTCATTATCCCTTTTAAAAAATGATACCAATAACTACAATCTTTCAAGATAGTATCAAATATAAATGGAGTTTAGAGAGTTCTAGAATATCAAGAAAAATTAATCTTGTTGAAAGTATTTCTCTGAGAAATTTAGAACAAAGATGAATAATTCTGTATTCCAATGGTGATTTTAGTAATGGGTAATATATTCTGAAAGATAATTGATTGGAGAGGCTTGGGCGTAGATTTTCAAATTGGAATTAATCACATATAAAGTAAAAATGAGAATAGAGAATAGTCTAGTTCTTTAAGCAGCTATGTTTGTTTGATGGGCTTCTAGAATCTCTCATTATCCAATACTGTGCTCATAAAGAGGTATTTTGCAGCTACCAGTAGCATTTTGTTAATTTTATACATTTTGCTATGCAAGAATATGTCAATCCTTGGTAGCCAGCTCTGGAAACAAGATTCCACAGGAACACCAGAACTATACCTCATTGAGCTAGGTTATAATAATAGAATTTGCAAAACGATGTTTTCCCTTTTTGTCCTTCTTAATATCCATGGAATTTGGAGTGGGAGGGGCTAGTCTGTGTTTCTTTGTAACTTATAATCTATGCTTAGTAATGAAAATGTTCAGGATTACTCTCATCAAATGTAAAATAATCCAAAATGTGTTATAATTGTTAAAATACTGCTTTAGGATTGTTAAACTTCCTTCAGCTGTGGCAAAACTAAATATGAATGATGAGCAATGCAGTTTAAAATCTCTAAAGCAAGGGTGTCAAACTGCCGGCCCACGGACCAGGCATGTCATCCGAAAGCTGCACCCGCCCCATTGCCGGCAATGGCAAAACTGTACCGATATGTTGCACTATGTCACGTGACATCACGAGTTTGACATGTCTGCTCTAAAAGTATGTATAATTTAATTTAATTTAATTTAATTTAATTTAATTTAATTTAATTATGGGACTTATATGCCGCCCTATCTCCCTTAACAACAATAAAACAACAATAATACAAATATTAAAAGAGATTAAATTTACAAAGCCCCACTAAAAACCAATAATTAAAACAAAATTAAAACCCCCGTCTTCAGTCCAGGTCGGCCAGTTGGAAAAGGTATGTCTTTAGGTCGCGACGAAAGGACCAGAGATCTGGGGCCATCCAAAGTTCTCGGGGGAGCTGATTCCAAAGGACAGGCGCTCCAACAGAGAAGGCCCTCCACCTGGGGGTCGCCGGCCGACATTGTCTGGCTGACGGTACCCTGAGGAGACCCTCTCTGTGTGAGCGCACAGGGCGATGGGAAGTCGTTCCTGGCAGCAGACGGTCCTGTAAACATCCCGGGCCTAAGCCATGTAGGGCTTTATAGGTAAGAACCAGCACCTTGAACCTCACCCGAAGGGCAACCGGCAAACAATGCAGTCCACGTAGGAGGGGTGTAATATGGGAGTATCGGGATGCTCCCATCACAACCCGCGTGGCCGCATTCTGCACCAGCTGAAGCCTCCGGGTGGTCTTCAAGGGCAGCCCCATGTAGAGAGCATTGCAGTAATCTATACAGGAGGTGACGAGTGCATGAGTGACTGTACGTAGAGCATCTTGGTCCAGATAGGGGCGCAACTGGCGCACCAGGTTAACCTGGGCAAATGCCCCCCTGGTCACGACTCCTATATGATGTTCTAAATTGAGTCGTGCATCCAGGGGGACGCCTAAGTTGCACGCCCTATCAACGGGAGGCAACACCTCTCCACCCATAACCAAAGATGGTAAATCTTGGACAACACGAGATGCCGATACGTAGAGCCACTCGGTCTTGGCCAGGTTGAGTTGGAGCCTGTTCTTCCCCATCCAGATTTGTACCACTTCCAGGCAACGGGACATCACGTCGAGGGCATCACTGGGTTGGTTCGGAGTGGAGATGAAAAGCTGGGTATCATCAGCATATTGATGATACCTCACTCCGAAACCACGTATGATCTCACCCAGTGGCTTCATATAGATGTTGAACAGGAGGTGAGAGAGGACCGACCCCTGAGGCACCCCACAATCAAGGGGCCTTGGGGTTGACCTCTGTCCTCCTGCCAACACCGTCTGCGAACGGCCTGAGAGGTAGGAGGAGAACCACCATAGAACAGTGCCTCCCACTCCCAACCCCCGGAGACATCGCAGCAAGATACCATGGTCGATGGTATCAAAAGCCGCTGAGAGATCTAATAGGACTAGGGCAGAGGAATAACCCCTATCCTGAGCCCGCCAGAGATCATCCACCAGCGCGACCAATGCCATCTCTGTGCTGTACCCGGGCCTGAAACCCGATTGGTACAGATCCAGATACTTAGTTTCCTCCAGGACCAACGGGAGCTGCCGTGCCACCACGCTCTCAACAACCTTCGCAAGAAAGCGAAGGTTGGAGACAGGACGAAAATTATTTAAAATAGCTGGGTCCAGAGCAGGTTTCTTGAGGAGGGGCCTCACCACCGCCTCCTTCAAGGTGGCAGGGAAGCACCCCTCACTCAAAGAAGCATTGATCACTGCCTGGAGCCAGCCTCGTGTAACCTCCCGAGCCGCATAAACCAGCCAGGAGGACATGGGTCCAATAAACATGTGGCAGCACTTAATCTACCCATGATCCTGTCCACAGGGTCAAACTCCTCCCAGATAATGCTGGCCAGACCTGTCGCTTCCCCTTCGTCAGATACTGTCCAATCGGAGCCTAGACCGGTCCGCATATGAGCGATCTTGTCCAGCAGATGCTGACTAAACTCCTTGGCCCATCCCCGCAAGGGATCTTCCCCTGTCCCTTGATTTAAAAGGGAGCGGGTCACCCTAAACAGGGCGGCCGGGTGATTATCTGCGGACGAAATGAGGGCGGCAAAGTACGTACGCTTCGCCACCTGCATTTCCACAAGATAAGATGTAGTGAAAGATCTTAACTGTGCTCGGTCAGACTCAGACCGACTGGATCTCGAAACACTCTCTAGGCCCCTCCTCCGGCGCTTCATCTCCCGTAGGTCCACAGAGAACCATGGGGCCAACCGGGACCTGCGCCGGGTCAGAGGCCGCAAAGGAACAATGCAGTCAAGAGCGTCAGAAGCAGCCCATTGCCAGGCATCAACCAAGGTCTCGACCGGGCTGTGGGAGAGGGAGGCAGGAATCAAACCAAGCACTGTCTGAAACCTTTCTGGGTCCATCAAGCGCCTGGGGCGGAACTACCTGGTCGGTTCTGCCTCCCAGCAGCGGGAGGTGGCATGACGGAGGCCCAGCCGCAGGAGATGATGATCTGTCCATGAAAGGGGCTGTACAGATGGAGAAACCCCACCCAGATCATTGAGCCACTGCCCGGAGATAAAAATAAGGTTGGGCGTGTTTCCCCCCTCATGGGTTGGGCCCTGAATAATCTGGGTCAGGTCCATGGCCATCATGGAAGCCATGAATTCTCGCCCCCCCTATGCCCCCCCCCCCAGGGAAGGTAGGTTAAAATCCCTCAGCACCAAAAATCTGGGAAATTCCACCGCCAATCCCGAGAGAGCGTCGAGTAGCCCAGGCAGAGCCGTTGCCATGCAGCTGGGAGAAAGGTATGTGAGCAACAGGCCCAACTGACCACCAGGGCCCCATCTTAGGAGGGACTCACATCCGCCTATCTGAGGAGCAGTGGCCTCCCGTGGACAAAGGGCCTCCTTAATAACAACCGCCACCCCACCACCCCTACCCTGAGCCCGAGGCTGATGCAGCACATGGAAACCTGGAGGGCATAAATCAATCAGAGGGACTCCTCCCTCTGAGCCCAATCAAGTCTCCGTAATGCATGCCAGGTCTGCGTCTTCCTTCTCGATCAAATCACGGATGAGGGGAGCTTTATTCACAACAGACCTGGCATTCAAATAAATCAGCCTGAGCTCAGGTATCTGCCCTCCCCTGGGAAAGCAGGTGGAAACCAGAGGGTTGGAGCGTGCCACAGCTTGAAAATAGCAGGGGTGCGATCCCAGATTACGATATGGACCTCTGTTCATCCATCTGCCGCCATTCCCAATCACCGTGGGGATCGCTATCCCCACCCCATCCTCCCGGGCCCCAAGACTCTCCCCGGTCCCCTTCTCGTCGCGACCATCAGCCAACCTAGGCTGAAGTAGGACTGCATATTGTTTTGAATTTGAGGAATGAGGGAATGCATTGACATATGCATGGGTATATGCATAGTACTTGTCGGCATCTCCTTAAATGAAATTGAAGTCCATGAGTCATAAAAAAGCCAAGGTTGCACAAGGGTACTTCTATGGAAATGGTGTGGGATGCTAGTAAGGCGTATATGAGAGGTGTGCTGATATATCTTAACAATAAATATAGACGTAATTTGGAATTTAGGAGGAAAGAACTAGAAACAGAGATTAAGGAGAAAGAAAAGGCTTTAATTTTGAATCCATCGGATGTGAAGATCAAAGAGACTATTAAGTTATTAAGAGGACAATTTGACAAGTTAATGGCTGACCAGGTGGCAACTAACTTACGGTTTGCAAGGCATAATACTTTTTGCAATGCCAATAAACCAGGCAGATGGTTAGCTTATATGTTAAGAAAGAAGCAAAGGGCTTCTAATATAGACAAAATAGAACATAAGGGAAAGATTGTGTATCAACAGAATCTTATCAAGGAAACTTTTGTTGATTTTTTTTCTAAACTATATGCTAGTGACAAGATTAATGAAATGGACATTGACTTATATTTAAAAGACTTTAGCATCCCGGTTCTTACGCAAGAGCAAAAAGAAGAAATGAATCAGTTGATAACTGAGGAAGAAATATATTTGGCAATTAAACAGTTAAAAGTAGGTAAAGCGCCAGGCACCGATGGTTTGACTGCTGCGTATTATAAAAATTTACAGTTTGAGATGATAAAGCCATTAAAGGAACTATTCCAGACAATTCAAAAAGGGGGAGGAGTGCCTCCGTCTTGGAAAACTGCTTTTATTTCTTTAATTCCGAAAGAAGATCAGGATGTTACTCAAGCAAGAAATTATAGGCCAATATCACTTTTGAATACGGACTACAAGATATTTGCTAAGGTTTTAGCTAGTAGACTGATGAGGGTATTGCAACAGGTAATTCATGGTGATCAAACAGGGTTTATAAGTGGTAGACAAATGAAAAATAATGTGAGACATATAGTTGATTTGTTGGAATTTTTGGAAAGGAATAACCAGATCTCTGCAGCATTGATCTTTTTGGATGCCGAAAAAGCCTTTGATCAATTGGATTGGAAATTTTTGCTGAAAGTATTAGACAAAATGAATTTTGGGGATGAATTTTTACAACCAATTAGGGCAATATATCAGAAACAAACAGCTCGAATAATTGTTAATAACAGTTTGACTGAAATGTGTAATATTGAAAAGGGTATGAGGCAGGGTTGCCCGTTATCACCTTTATTATTTGTCTTAACGTTGGAGATATTACTGATTAAAATACGAAATTTGGAAACAATTAAGGGAATTCAAATAAGAGATCAGGATTATAAATTGAGAGCGTTTGCGGATGATCTGGTTATTACGTTGACAAATCCAGAAAATTCTGTTATGGAATTGATGGAGTTAATATCGCAATATGGGAAAGTTTCTGGATTCAAGATTAACATACAAAAAACTAAAATCTTATCTAAAAATATGACAGCATTACAAAAGATAGCTTTAGAAAGCTTAACTGGATTTGAAATTGTTGAAAGGGTTAAATATTTGGGGGTATATTTAACACCCTCAAATGTTAAACTATACAAAAATAATTATGAAAAGTTATGGAATAAAGTGCAAAAAGAATTGGATAGTTGGAAAAAATTACAATTGTCATTATTGGGAAGAATTGCAGCAGTAAAAATGAATGTTCTGCCAAAATTCTTATTTTTGTTTCAAATGATACCCATTCTTAAAAAGGACTCAAATTTGGAGGAATGGCAGAAGGGTATTAATAAATTTGTCTGGGCAGGGAAAAGGCCACGGGTTAAATTTAAAATTATGCAGGATACGCGTGAAAGAGGTGGTTTAAGAATGCCCAATTTTAAATTATATTATGAAGCTGCTGCATTATCAGCTATAAGTGATTGGATTAATTTGACACAAGGGAGATTGTTAAATCTTGAAGGCCATGATTTGTTATTTGGTTGGCATGCATACTTATTGTACGATAAAAAGGTAGACAACGTGTTTAAAATGCATATTTTGAGGTATGCTTTGTTGCGAGTTTGGAAAAAGCATAGACAAAAGTTAAATTATAAGATACCGTTATGGGCAATACCCAAACACGCAATAGAGAATATAAATGTTGGATTTAAACATGATGTGATTACATATAAGGAAATTTTGAGTTTGGAGAGGAATGTGTGGAGTCTGAAGTCATATAATCTCTTACGAGAAAAAAAGATAGTACAAACTTGGTTTCAATATGGACAATTACAAGCTAGGTGGAAAGAGGATCAGAAGATTGGTTTTTTAACGGATGATGAAAATTTGGTAAAACAAATTAGAAATCAGGGACCAGCGCACATCAAACGGATATATCTTGCATTGATAGAGATTGATTCAGAAACAGAAATTGTTAAGGATTGCATGATAAAATGGGCACAGAATATTCAGGAAGTTATTACAATGGACACTTGGGAAAAGATTTGGATTAGAAATGTGAAATTTACGCAAGCTCAAAACTTAAGAGAGAATTTTTATAAAATGTTTTATAGGTGGCATTTAGATCCTAGAAAGCTAGCAAGTATGTATCCGAATTATCAGCCTAAATGTTGGAGATGTGGTGATCAAGATGCAACGTATTTTCATATATGGTGGACTTGTAAAAAGATCAAAGCATTTTGGATTAAGATTTGGTGGAATATGCAGAAGATATTCAAGAGAAGCATAAAGTTTTGTCCGCAGTTGTTTTTATTGGGCATTATTATGACACTATTGTGCTGGACATTAATTTGATGTTGAACTTAATTACGGCAGCGAGACTTTTAATAGGGCAATACTGGAAGAAGGAAGAACTGCCGACCATAGAGGAATGGACTTTAAAAGTTTCCAACCTGGCGGAAATGGCGAAGATTTCAGCATATTTGAAAGACCATTCACAACAACGATATATTGTGGAGTGGAAGAAATGGATTGATTACATCCAGAATAAATATGGGACTAAAAAGTTTCATCTAGCATTTGAATAAGTATATTGCTTGTAGTCAATTTATAAGAGCTAAAGTGCGAGAGATTTAATAGTTTATTGTTGTTAGTTTATGGGAGTTTATGATTGGTTATTTTATTTTTATACCTTGTATCTAGCTCTGGGAAGTCTGGGGGGGGAGGGAGGAAGGGGAGGGTGAGAGGGTGGGATAGGGTTGGGAAGGGTTGGGGGATGGGATGTAATAATTAAAATGTACTGAAAAACTTTTTAATAAAAAAAAAAAAAAAAAAAAAAGCCAAGGTTGCCTACCCCTGCTCTAGGATATGCTGCCCACAGTTGGTCTACATAATTATTGATGAGGGGAGAAAATAGATATATAAGAAAAGTGTTTATCCAGAATACCAACCAAAGTAAAGAAGTGCTATAAAAACTACAGTGGAAGTAGGAGAAATAGAGTCAGAGTAGTAGGACTGTGATCCATCTGTTGGTCTGCCTCTAAAGAGTATTGCTATCAGCTGATATACGTATTGGATGATGAAATAGACAGGGTTTTGCACTTTTAGGCTGTGGAACCTGTTACTTAAAGCCACACAGAATCACTTCTAGATGGGATCGGTGGCTCACAAGTGTAATAAATATTTTAAAAATATCAGAATCTCTTATCAAGAAGCAGGGGATTAATAACAATGTTTGCAAAATAAACTGTTTATTGTAAATGCAGAACTAACATTTCCAGTATATCAAAAATAAATCTTGAATTTCACAATTATTTGCAAAGTTAATGTTTTCACCAAATATAATCAATGTTCATGACTGGGATGTGATTGCTTTAAGTTCAGTATTTAGTCAAATTTATATTATTGTAAGAGAAGAGCATCTTATCTGTTTAGACTAAAGATGTTTGTATAAGTTGTTATTGCTTCAGATAAGGAGGTTCTCTCAGAAATGTATGTTGTTGCAAACAATATATTTCCAATCCTTGACTGGCAATTTTACCATATTCTTTTAAAAACTCTTGTTGTTGTTGTTGTTAGCTGCGAAGTCGTGTCCGACCCATCGCGACCCTATGGACAACATTCCTCCAGGCCTTCCTGTCCTCCACCATCCTCTGGAGTCCATCCAAGCTCACGCCTACTGCTTCAGTGACTCCATCCAGCCACCTCATTCTCTGTCGTCCCCTTCTTCTATTGCCCTCGATCTTTCCCACCATTAGGCTCTTCTCCAGTGAGTCCTTCTTTCTCATTAGGTGGCCAAAGTATTTGAGTTTTAGCTTCAGGATCTGGCCTTCTAAAGAGCAGTCAGGATTGATCTCCTCTAGGACTGACCGGTTTGATCGCCTTGCAGTCCAAGGGACTCGCAGGAGTCTTCTCCAGCACCATAGTTCAAAGGCCTCAATTCTTTGGCGCTCAGCCTTTTTTATGGTCCAACTAAACTCTATCCAGAAATATATAAGTTCTACATGAAGAAATGTTGTAGTGTGAAATCAGTTGCATTTAATTTCTTAAAGCTTGTACTATAAGAAGAAGAAGCAAAATCAGAACTGGAAATTTGTTTTGCTTTTTCTGTTTTCATCTCCAACTGCAATTACTCCAGTTTTTAACTGTATCTGGAAAATATTCATATTACATAAATGTGAATGATGCTTAATAAAATAATATGCATATATTGAGGAATATATAGGTTGTGTTTAATATTAGGAAACTGAAAAATTATGCAGGAAAATCACCATTTGTGATGTCACTTAGAATGAATCCCTTACTTAGGAATGCTGATGCATGGATTTTTCATTATGAATGCCTGGATGAACATATCTTCCTCCTGCATGCATGCCTTTGCAAACATAATTTTCATACATCTTACTCCAGAGGAGGTTTTATGTCAGACAGGTTTGAGGCATATGTACATTGCAGCCAAGCAATGCAATTCTAATTTTCTTTATTAATTCCCACACTGTTCATAGAACTTACCTTAAGTAGATGCACATAGAATAGTACCTCGATGGTTAAACAGGCTTTTTGGGGGGGACACCTACATGCATACTAATAATTATGGTCTGCATTACGGAAAGTAAATAGGGAAGGAAAGATTAACATCATACAATTTTGTGCTGCTAAGTAAGTTAAAAACTGGATTTCTAGCATGCTCTGCTTTTAATTCCCTTAACTGCCTTTAGAAATTTGGACTGCTTAATGCTTGGGGAAATGTGTGTTGGATTTTGGGAGCAGGCAGGAAGTTGGGCTTTGTGTGTGGCCACATGGGCAGAAAGAGTTGAATAATGATGAGCTTAACTCACAAAATTCACTCAAGTTTTCACAATAAAGTTTGGAATACTCCATCTTAACATATGGCATTAAGAAATGTGATTTTTTGGGGGAGTGGTTTAGCGTGCTGATTGAACCCAGTTAATAATGGATCATTTAAGAAATCAGTTTAAGTAAACTTACGACAGTGATATGTGATTCTTTGGCCTTGGCATAATGTTTTAATGTTGATAGAGGGCATAGAGAGTATCTGCTTTCCTGTGGATACATAATGAATCTGTAATGATGTTTTTTATTCACAATTGTTTGGAAAACATCTTCAGATGCAGAAGTTACAGAAAAACAAAATTAACAGTGGGAAGGTTGTGTTTTGTCTAGAATTCTTATTTCCATGCTTGAATGTTTAACTTTCTGAAATATTTATATCATTGGGTTTACATTTAAATAAACATTTAAAAATTGGGGAGATTTATAGTGAAATCTACCACTTATATGCATCTTACCAATGTACATTTAATTATTGTTCCTTTTTGCCTATTAAGAAACTCATTAATTTTCCCTCACATTTTCCCCCAAAATTTCACCATAATCAAACCCACGACTTCAGAATCTGTGTAACAGAACATGATTACATTTTTAGATCTCTGCTGAAATTCATCCTGTATACTTTCTCTAATCTGATTATCCGTCCTGCTGTCTGTTTCAGGTTGCATATTACTTCACAATTGTGCTCCCTACTGTCTCAGATTTCTCTTAGTTTGCTCTTTTTCAATTGTGAATTCTGCTTCTTTTAACCACAAAGTGAAACAATCAGCTCCTCTGTTTATCAAGGACATTCTCCAACTGCCAAAGTGATATTTCCTTATTTTAAAAACTTTGACTAGTAATATTGCCTTTTAACTCCTAGTCAAAATTTCCTGAGTTCTTGGCCAATCAAAATTGTTCTTTTCTGTCTCCTAATTAGGAGTGTCATAAAATGGAAAATATGTTTTGTTTTGAAGTTAAAACAAACTGTTGCATAATGGAAGTTCTGTTGAAACTTTTTGGTTATTTTGGTTGCAGTTTTATAGAAATAAAACCCAGAACATTTGAGTTGTGCTAGTTCAGTTAAAACACTGGGAATGGACCCAGAGTGATTTTTATAGGGCTATTAGTGCAAGACTAGTGTAAGTTTCTCTTTTTCTCCTTTTCCACATGGTTTATTTTCCTTCCTTCCTTCCTTCCTTCCTTCCTTCCTTCCTTCCTTCCTTC